>NMRB01002241.1:23574-59079 GCA_002633025.1 Notospermus geniculatus
CATTGGAGCGCTTTGGGTTAAGGCGTTCCTGAGTTACAGCACTTTGATGATTTTTGGGTTACGCCACCTGGTGGCCACGCTTGAAGTCAAATCAGGCTGAAATTTGACGTGCATGTAAAGGTCATCTAGAGGAAGGTAAATATCAAATTTGAGCACTCTGCGTCAAGCCGTTCCCGAGTAATAGCACTTATTTGATTTTCAGGTTACGCCACCTGGCGGCCATACTGGATGTCCAATCGGGCCGAAACTTGGTATTTTTAAAGGTACCCCTCCAATGCATGTCTACGCAAGATATGAAGTCGCTCGGTGAAATAATGACAAACTGTGGCAGGTTCGTCACTTTTGTCGAACTTTGACCTCTGTGACCTTGAAAAGTAGGTCAAATCAAAAACCCGTTATATATGTTATGTATCCTTATTAGCTACACCTACGATAAAAATTTGGAGATGATCTAGTCATTAGTTCAGGAGTTATTGCACTTTTTGTGTTTTTGGTTTCCGCCACCTGGTGGCCAAACTGAGAGTCGAATCGGACCGAAACTTGGTGTCGTGGGTCATCTGACCTAGGGGTATATATGTACCAAGTTTCAGATCAATAGCTTCAGCGGTTACGAAACGTGCCCTGCTAACGGACAACGACGACGACGACGGACGACGACGGACGCACAACCATTGTATAAGCTCACCACGGTGAGCTAAAAACTGATCCATTGATCCATAAAAACAACAGATCAGAGTACGTGCTGCAGACCTTGACTATTTCAATAGAGCAAATCTTTTTCTCTGCCTAAAGCCACCCATACATGTTCAATATTATTGCACAACATGAGGACCAAAATGGGCGATATTATTGCCAATCTTTCTTCCACCCACAATGCCAGCCCCCTATTTTGGGCCCCAATATTGTGCAATAATATTGATCTTGTATGGCCCACTTAAGAATTACACTACCTTGTGGTTGAGTTCTTACTTTCTGACAAACTAAACTTTGAAGGAGTGAAAGTAAGGGTGGAGCACTTCAGTAAAACTGTATTCAGAGTCTGCTTCACATTTGAGGCCTGTGCATACAGTGAGCAAAACGGCAGGCAACAACTGACTCAAATTTTCTTGGTCGGTTGAAAAAGGAAGTACAATCAGCTGGTCTTGTTCACTTCCAAAAATTGTAGTATTGTACACAGTCCCTGAAGAGTTTATCTAGCTAAATGTGTCATGCAAATAGGAGAGGGCAACAAAACCAACAGCAGTACACTAAAAGCAATACGCAACTTGATCATAGACGCGTTATCTATTGCTTAGAAATATTCTATTTTCTTCCTAAAAAGGGGATGCATTTTTAAAGATTTTTGAGACTTCTGTGAGCACAGGGATTGTGCTGATCAGGTCAAATGTCTAGTCTACTTAATCATGATAGAGGAAAACCTACTCGACATTCACAAAGCATGACGCATTCGATAAAATAACGAGTTACAATGACTAAATCCTTTCAGGATCAATGAAGATTTTGCCAGAAACGTTTTTTTAATTCCCCCATGAAAGTCAATATTTTACCGGGTATAAGAGATTGTCAGAGAATAAATGGATCTATTGATAACTGGTTTAATGAAAAAAACTTTTGCGCTTGACAGTGACAAAAAACAAGTTACACCTGCCAACATAAGTGTAACTTAACTGACAATATAAGGTATTATCAGACTTTCTGGCTTAATTTAGAAATGATGCTGCTGTGAGCAATGGCTAATAGAGTTCATACAGTCAGGTCAGATCATGATAAGACGGACCACTCATTTCCTGCCCATGCCCAGTTTGTGGCACACCGAAGGTGCTTGCCTCATGAACTCTTCCCACTCGGGTACATGTACCTGGGACATGATGATGTTTGACCAGCTCAATTGGTATTGTTGGCTGGGAAAATTTGAAATAAAATGCAAGATTGGTGGAAACAAGAGCTCACGAGAAACCCCCAAAGCAAAAGGGACTTGAGGCCAAAAGTGAACTCGAAAATGGCTGGCAGAGGATTTTCATAGGCCAGACGCAGAACAAGGACTCTCTGGGTGGGTGACTGGTATGGCATATATAATCCTACCCCAGTATGAGCAGCCTGGTACCACATTGTAATTCTTGCAGCGCCATTCATGGGCAAGTTTACAAAATTTTAATGCAAAGAAGGCAGAATTTCAAAAACAGCAACTTTTGTTCATATAATCTCACAACCAGGAGGCAGGTCTTCGTCCTGAAAGGCTTCATTATTGTAACTCTATGTCTGGCAGCATTTGACCAGGGACAAACCATCCCTTAAGTACATTCACCTGACAGCAGGTGAAACGATCCTCGACCATCGAATACTACATGTGTGTCATACAGGCAACTTGTAGACTGAATACTACTTGCATCTCCTAAGAATGTATGAAAGCAGTAAGATGCTCACTTTGCCTCGGGTCACCAATGGAACATGTCTAAACAGGCACAGATAAATTTCCGCCACACTTTTCTTTTAAAGTATTGATGAAATTTTTGCAAAGGACAATCTTAGTGCCATCAACATCAACTTCAATTTCTCCAAAGTAATAATTCAGGCACCTTTTTTGCCTAAGTTGCGACATCAATGAAACAATAAGCCAAGAAAAACTTCCCCGTCACAATCTCAATTAAAGTGTATTGACAATCCCCAAGTGTCAATCTGTTCACAGCTTTGGTAACATGTCACATCTGGCTGTCCGAGGCAACGGCACGCTCAAGCGAAAATTGACCATTCCAAATTTCCCACTTGACCAATTACTTACGTAAGAGGAATACTCCTTCATCTCATGCTCGTTGCTATGGTTACCTGACGTTCGACCTCGCCAGAAACAATCCTGACATAGATGGTAGTTATAACACCGTTGGCATTTGTAACGGAAACCCATGAACGACTCGCGATGACAGCCTTCGCACTGGATCGGATGAAAGACTGGAAATCGACCAAAGAAATGTATTTAACCCCTTAACTATGTAATTTTTTTAATTAAAATTTTTCTTTCTGAAAGAAAAATTTGCCAAAAAAGTATTTGACACATCAGGTTCCAGACATGATATAACGTCCTACGCACTGTGAAGCGCCATTTCCTTACAGGGCGTACTATTACGCCTTATGCAAGCTGAGATCCTCGGGTGTTTCCGGGGGTTCCCCGGATTTCGTAATGATGTAATAGTACGCTGTACCCAGTTAGGGGTTAAAGGCGCAACCATACAATTTTTTTGTAATAACAAAGTGATATTTCAGTTTTTGATGCTAGTTAGCATAAAATGAAACCAAATGCTATCCAGTTTACTCTTTTTAACTTTCACATCGTCCTCCTAATACTATTCCAAAATCTCTCCCTCTCTTATCAATTTTACCCACAGATCTGGGGTACTGTTCTCAACTGAGTCACAAGAAAGAAGAGTTCATTGGTGACCAAAGAGTTTATTAGGTAGTTTTAGCACGCTTACGTTTTACATTTACGATTACGATTTGAAAACGTCATGACGTCGGCTATGCGGGAGTTTTTTACGCGCAAATCGCTTGCTACGCGTAAGAAACTTACGATTTAATCAACGTCAAAGCTTTCATGTTTGTAATCAAATAAATCGCTTTCAACTTGACTCACATAATAATGGGTAAATGTCCAAGTTGTAGTGAAGATTACAAGTAAAATGATGGACCTATGTGTCTTTGAGAGCCGGACAAACATGGGATACATCGACAACATTTTACCATACACGGAAAGCCTTACGTCAGGTGATGGCGCCATCGCGTCACAAGGCGTCACGTCACTCTGTAATGACGTCATGACGTCGCTAAATCGTAATCGTAAATGTAAAACGTAAGCATGCTAAAACTACCTATTAACCTACCATTTTCTACGGCTGACATCCTGTGTAGAATGGGCAACCACATTAAACACTGAGGACCAGGTTCTGACATCAACGTATCTAGGAAATCATTTACTGTTACTTTGCTCCTCTGAAAAGAAGAAGTACATAAATGAACATTTGGAAATAAGGGAGTAAGAAATGAAAGTGGAAAATAAGAAGTGGAAAATTTTGGAATTTGGCGAATTTTTCAATTTCTCAAATTGGGGTTAATTTTTTTCCCACTTTGAGAAATTTTCTTGAAATGACATGACATTTTGTCTGATTTTTCGGGCGATATTTCTCAAAATGGGAAAAAAATTCCTCCCAATTTGAGAAATTGAAAAATTTGCGCAAAAGTGTAAAATTTCCCACATTCTTATTTTCTACTTTTATTTCTTACTCCCTTAAATGTAATATTTTATTTCATTTCACATTATCATCTGAGACTCTCAAGATATTCAGGTCTTTCTGCACAACCCGAGGAGCAGCTCAAGTTCCTTTCATGACATTAGTTTTGATTAATTCCACCAGATGGAACCATGGTATAACTTGGACAAGGAGGAAAAGCGAAGCAACATTGTCCCTTATCAAATTTCTGTAATTTTTGCTTGCAACCCCAAAAGTACTCACCCCATCAAAACATGACCTCGATGCTGTTTCACTGTACCCAAATGATGGTCCCTCATACACAGCAGACGGAAGGGCCAAAATGTCTTTAAGATAATCTTCAAATTTTTGCCGAACGAGGAAGCCATTGGTGTCAGATACTTGAGTAAAAACATCTAAAATAGTAAGTAGAAAATATGTTAGACATTTTATATAAAGTATACCTCACAAGACATTGCCTACATTAGTTTGTGACAACTAGCCAGAGTCAGACATATTCTTCATTAATAGACAGCATCACTATTCTCTTTGTTCTTAAATATCCACCGGCACAGACCCTCAATGGAGGCTTTGCAATGACGTCATCCTGGCGGCCATTCTGGAGGACACAGGGTGCAGAGGTGTGAGCCGATCGTGACGTGCCTTGCGTGAAGTGCGCCACGCCATTGTTTGAAGTAACGTCATTGGGGCATGCACGGCTCATTTCGCGCTGCGCCTCTGCAGCATGTGTACTCCAGCACAGCGGCTTGTGATGTCCTATGAAAAGCCTCTGTTTGAGAAAACTTACATCTTAATTTATCCATGAGCTTCCCTGCACACATTGTAGATAAGGCAACTTTGACTGAGAGCACTCTGATCTTCCCACGACCTTCTCTGAAAAGACAACCAAACCAAGGATGTTTGAGAACAAGTTCAGAAAGATGAACAACTTATCACCACACAATGTCTTCCACAGACTTGCACAGTGGAAACATCTCTGGGGGTGTGAGCTGCGATGCAAGTGAAATAATTCCTGCCCTGAGGAAGGCATCATGGCCTACCATCGATGCGAGTTTCGTCGGAGGGCAGAGTGATGTCACAAACCTTGTAGTCGAGATATGAGGAAGGGTGAATCTTTTCCTTTCCTTTTTTTTTGAAAAATGAATAAATCACAAAATAATCTAATCAAATGACAGCTGAATCAACCTGGAGCATAAACTACCAGTACTTGAGTTAGTATATCAAGTTCGGAGATTTTTTCCTCATAATAGATTTACATTAGCATAAAAACTTCATGCATTAGAGCTGATTCTTTAAGAGTTTATAACATTTTCAAAGATATTTTGTCCTAATGGATAGTTTTGTAATGGATAGTTTTTCAGTAGAATTCAAACGGAGCATTTCCAAATATGCTGATAGTTTGGAACACAGAGAACAAAGAAGTTGCACTTGATGGAGCTTATGTAATAAGTGCTCCAACAAAATTAAAACATAGCCAGGCAACAAACTAAGTAGATGACCAAAATTTATTTAGAAGTTTGGATTTCAGAATCAAAGAGAAATTTTCTTGCATCCGAAGCTTAGATTGTACATCATTATTTTCACAATTGCATTTCATTGTCCTTGTCAGAGAAATGCATCTTTTTGAGTAAAATGGTTTAAATATTCAACAATGACAATGTGTAGTTAGAATTATTTTAGCTCGAATTTGTTCCCTTATGCTGATGTCAGGTCACACTGCGATTGCCTGCGCTAGGATGGAACAGTTGACATCAAGTGTCGCAATCATGGTCAGGTCACAAAAACGAAAATGTGTACGATCATCGTGGAACAAGTAGCATCAGCATGTAGGGAATCGTAACTTGAGTCAGGTTGACTGCGAATGGATTACGCCCGTCGGGATGACACAGAAGTTGAATAGGTTCAACTCTTGCGATTCGTGATCTTTTTGATCGGCGACTGATCCCGATCGTCGTAACTGAGATGCAACTGCAGTCATGTCACACCATATTGGCGACTGATTTGTTCCACACTGTCGTGCCTCAGACGCAAAGTGATCCAGAAAAGTCTGTGCGTGTTCTGTGCCATCGCAAGGTCGACCTGACATAGCCATTAGAGAACCCACGGTGCAGTGGAAACATCACCATCTGTCAACTCTGAGGTTCAAGGTTCGATCCCCGGTGCAATTCGCTCTTTACGTGATAGACAGGGTGATTCTCTTGGACAGGTTTTCTCTCAGCACTCTGGTTTCCCCCTACTCGGGTAGCATTCGATTCAATATTTTTTATGTGAGGTGACTTCAGAAACCTGATTCTTACCACATACCCAGCCTAAAATGGGCGTATCGCGTATCGCAAAATCTGGGATAGGCTACATACCATCTACTCACATTCTATGGCAATCATGTTTGGTCTTCTCCCTGGTGTAACACTTGTTACTAATGACCCAACTGAGCCAGCCTCTCACTCATGTATCGCCTCATCAGTTCTCTTCATATTATCATCCTGAGACACTTGAGAAGATGGGCTAACACTACAATAAATGCTCCCTCAGGGGTCGTCTTTGTAACGAATGATCCCTGGGGCCAATTAATCAGTGGCAAGTTCTCCAAGTTTGTTAGAACCCTATGATGTATTGGAATGTCTAAGATTTCTTAGTCTGGTCGCCTTCGAGGGTGGAAGGAATTTATGATGGTCTGAGACATTTTCTCTCATAATTTTGGACAGATTGGACAGATTGTCCCAGCGCGCCAGTGCCTCTCTGCACCTCTCACTTCCTGTGTCAGTTTTAAACGTTCTTTTGTGTATGATCACCTGTACCCCAAATTACCATTAAATTCCACTTGTCACAATTTGGAATCCATGGACATGAAAACGTGATGAATTCATTTCATTTTCCATACCCATCACAGACTTTATCATCCATGACTTCCAAAACAGGAAACACATGACACTTGGGAACTTTTCTTGTCAGGTCATGAAAAAAGAGGGAAAGACAATCGCGTGAATCAATGAATCTTTCAAACAAGAAATCCTCATCCAAAACACAAATTGGGTCAAATTGATGCAATTTTCCTCCTCAGCCAAATAGATAAACTCTTTCAGCCCTACGGACGGATATATCCGTTCACCAAAATCATTCTCAAATCCCATGAACGAGTATATTCGTCCACCCCTAAACCCAATTTTCTACAAGATAGGGTAAGTATTTTTTTTAAATATTGCTTTTTTTCAGAAAATGACTTGGGATATCTGGGAGTCACAGCAAAAAAATCGCCGAGTGCTGAAAGAGTTAAGAAGCCAATTTTCTACTTTTCTTCACAACTTTCAGTTGAAGTTCCTTAGCCAAAGCCAGTCGATAGATGACTGCACAAATATCATTAGGAAACGGAAATATATGTTGAAGTGGCCTTGCTGTCACCCATCCTCAGATCTCATCCAATCTGGCCCAAGACCTATTGATCAGCATCATCATTTGAAGCTCTTCCCATCTAAACTAATGAGATAGGACCGATGAAGGGTCAGTCAGTCCCAGCAGGAGGCGGCAATGATGAGGATACCATATCATTACGGAGAACAGTGGTCGATGATGACTTTGTAAGATTTACATTTGAGCTACGTGCATGACTCAATCACATTAACAATTCTGGTCCTAAACATAAAGGCCCATATTCTCGAAGCCTCCTTACTCTAAGGTCCCTTAAGCTTTTGTATAGATCGTTTTCACGACGTAACTCCGACAGTGTCCGCCATGATGACGTTGCGCGTTTGGCCCACCAGCAGCCAATGCATTTTGCGTTTCTGCTAGTGGGCAAAACGCGTAACGTCATCATGGCGGACACTGTCGGAGTTATGTCGTGAAAACAATCTATTCTCCCCTGCAAACAATAGCTAAAGGTAAACCTTGGAGGCTTCTAGAATACGACCCACTCTATTCGTGGTAGCACCTTACAACAGGTGGCATTGAAATTGTGCTGGTTTATGATCGGCTCATACCGGCTAAATTTTTTACTTTTCTTCACAACTTTCAGTTGAAGATCCTTTGCCATAGCCAACGCACTGACGACTTCAGTTAAAGACCATCCTTTTCTTATTGATTTTTTGGCTGTATGAAGTATTTTGTGGGGCATTTTTTTCCATAAAGATATTTAAAGGAGCACGGTATTGCCACTTTTTCTCGACAAAAGCCGGCGCCACCGCGCCACTCTCCAACCCAAGGGTCTGACTACGTCTCGGCGAATGACCCGATTTACTGCGTACATTTTGTAATTTCGTCTTACTGCCGCTAGGTGGCTCCCTCTACGTCGGCAGTCAAATAACGCATTTGAGATCCAATACCATGCTCCTTTAATCATCAACGGGTTAAGTTAACGAATTACAGAATAATCTATCAATATAAAGTCAATCAGTAGGATTTCCCCATCACGTGCAGAAACTAATTTATTAAGATCACTTGTCTTGTTATTTAAAAATATTGTTATTTAGAAATAATGAGATAAATGGTCTAAATGAATCTGTTGGAGATAGGCCAAGTCCCCACGACAGAAGAGCAAGCAGTGGACAAGACTGAGTGGAATCTGGCATACCGGTACTGGTTATCGTGGTACAGAAAGTTTAATGATTCTGTTATTTATTCGTTATTGCAGTAGAGTAACCAGGGGTCTGTTTCATAAAGTGACTTTAAGCTGATGGTACCATTAACTCAATGCATTTTCCATTTGGTTAAAGGTACCATTAGCTTAAAGTCACTTTATGAAACAGGCCCCAGGTCATTTAAGTTACTGATAATGGGAGACTTTCCTGCCGTTAGAGGCCACCACCAGTTAGCGGTCCTAGAACGTCAGGAAATTTGACGTCACAGAGAAGGAGTGCGCGCCATGATGTCATCCACAATGATGTGAGGCCATGGTCAACATCAGTGACGTCAAATTTTGTGACCGACGTTCTAGGAACGCTAACAGATGGCCTCCAACGGCAGTAGTCTGCCATTGCTGCACTTACTTGTCATAGCAGTAGAGTAACCAATTAAGTAACAAGTTAATGGAATAGTCTATGTTAATCTGTTGCGTGTTCGGTAATCGTTTATTGAGCTGGCAAAAGACGCTGGATAGGAGGGATTCTACTCGTGTTACATTCACATCGAGGTTTGGTTCCAACGTGTTGAGGCCGTTCTCTCGGAACGCTTCGATTATGTTCCATATATCGACAAGATGCACTGAAAAGAGACAAGAACAAAATTGGTTAGAGCAATGACTTCACTTGGGAATTTGCATTGAGGAGGGCTTTAGAATTGGTACCGTAATGTTGATCCACTTCGGCCTTTTGCTGCAAAGGATAGAATGAACCAGTTTAACCATTTTTAGGCCCATATTCTAGAAGCCTCCTTAAGTCTTAAGGTCCACTTTAAGCTTTTGTATTCTGCCCTGCAAACAATAGCTAAGGCCAAGTAAAAAAAATTCCCGGTTTCTCATCAGCGCCCGCATCAAAATATTGCCGCCGCATCGAAAAAATTTTTATTTTTTATTTCACAAAAAAAGTTGAATAAACAGCCTGAAAGTTCAGCACACATCGTCACTTGAAGTCTGTCTCACTTTAAGTTGGTAGTGATTCACTTTATGTTGACCTACAGGTGTGTTTTATCAACTTGCAGCAAGTTCCATGACTCAAACGATCGTCAGTGCCAGAATGATTGATGGGTCATAAAATCAAGTGGCACGCGGCCTGCTTTGATTTCCAAGACAAAGCTTTGATGTGAATGTGCAGTACTCGGATACTTGTGGAGCACATAGTAGGCCTATAATAAGTAGAGTTGAGGTGTAAACTCATCTGTGAATATTATCAAAGGCCTATGGAGGACTGATGTTAACCCTTGATGGTTGAAGATGGCAGAAGCTACATGTACATTGTAAATGCAGATATTAGTAGTGTGACCTGCCAAGCATTTTAGCCTGGTCCACTGCTCTGAACCTGGAAAAAATGCTGATTCAAGAATTGAATAGAATTGATATGATTTTTTGAATAGGCCAAGGCCTACCCCTTACTGTAGGTGGCCTACCATCAGACCATAGTCATACTAAAAAAAAAAAAAAAAAAATTGGCCTAAAGGTAAACCTTACAGTTAAGGAAACTTCCAGAATACGGCCCTTAAAGCGAATCGATAGCGGATTTTGTTTACATTTGGCTGGTGTTTGTAAACACAAAATTCAGCCAATCAAAATGCACGAAAATTTCTTTGTTGACATTCTGGAGAAGTTTGTTTACATTTTTTGCTGAAAATTCGTCCCCTTTCAAATTCTATTTCTAAATCAAATTTTTCGCTTTCGATTCGCTTTAATCTTGAAGTACCAAATCACTGGCATGAAGATCTCTAGTGATGTTGCTAACAATCTTTTCAACTAAGTGAGTTCAGCCAATAGGAGCTGTCAGCGAGTTGACCACTAGGTGTCACTACGGCCCAATTCAATGCATCTAGCGGACCCAGTCATTATCGATCGAGCAGCAATCACGTAGATTTTCCTGTACATTGGTCCTCTAAGACGTTGCTGCCATCTGTTGGCAATATGCGCGGCTGACTGCTCCTATTGTTCTAAGATAGTAGCACTCAGTGATTGCTCATAAGCCTTTTGAGTTTTCTTTTTTTTGAAGCCAATGATCGTCACCTCTGGTGCTAAAATATCCTTGTTGCACACTTCCGAAGGCTTTGTCCATAGCAATATCGTTCAGCTCATGACCTGTTATACAGTATTGGAGAAGAAAAGGAAGACTATCGTTGTGAAAATCACCTCGAAATACCGCTGTACATATACTTAGACCTGGTGAAAACTGGCCTTTGGAAAAGGAAAATTACCATGTACTGAGTTGACCTTTTCCTGCATAGATTCCTTCAACCGAAAATTACATTGCAATCACCATAGTAACTTACTACGGTACTCTGCCATTTCTCTCATTTTATACATAAAAGATTTTTGGTGTTGGAAACTACTTAACATTAAATCATCACTTATCTATCCTGCTTAAAATTCATGAGAAGAACACCATAAATTACAAATGATATCCTTATGAAGCTTAAAATAATCTTGCACTAAATGCCTTGGTCTAAATTCAATAGTATTTTCAGCAGGAATTTTTTTTATTGCCTGTAACTGGATTAAGTATGTATACCCATTGATCTTTCATTTGACAAATCTCTTGATTTAGAACCGCACAACCCAATTTATCACCGCATTGGTACAATATATTTTGATTATTTCTTTAATCTTCATGAATGTTTCACAGAGCACAGCCTGTCTTCCCTCATGTCAAAATAATCAGGTCTGTCAGCGATGATGTAGTTGTGGTCGAGGTTATTTATTTTTCCTTCTGCCCAACAGGTCGCCTAGGAGACCAAGCAACTTTCCTCTAAGCGGAAGCGCTCTGGTGATTAAAGGTAAATTAGATTATGCTCCTTTGTAGTTAATACTGTGCGACACTAATTAAGATTCATCTCGCTGTCCTCATTAATTATGCAGACGAGAGGATGAAATTTTCTGTGTAGATTGCATCTGGGGGCGATTACGCCGAAGAGATGGGGAGTAAACAGAAATTGAAAGATAAAGAACATTTTTGAGGGGAGCTGGTATACACAGTCATTTCACATGAATTAATCCTTAACCATTTCCTGCCTGGAGCTTACTCTAGCTCTGGACCGGTCACCAATGCCATTGGCGTCTATCGTTCCAGGCACTGAACATTACCGGTAACCACGGCCAATATACACCGATTTCACATCTCACACAATAGGGAACCCCGATCATGCAGACCACGTGAGAATATACATGTGGGTTTGAACTGATAGTACACCGACGCCACCTATTATTCATGACGATTCAAGGTGTGATTGGCCATGCTTGGTGAACCGCATCTCTCTAACAATGAGCCTCTATAGGTGTCACGTCTGCTCTATCAGTCTCACGTGACCAATTGGCGCTCCCCATTGCAGCGTCCCTGGTAGAATTTGGCTTGGCCACTTCCATTTTCAACCTCACTACCAGGAGTAAGGCAAATATTTCCTAGATCGAGGTTAAAAAACACGTGTTGGTTCCCGATACTGCCGCCAGGGATCCATCCCCTGGTGGCGGCATTAGGAACCAATGCGCGCAATTCAATCTCGATCCAGGAATTTTTTGCCTATACTCCTGGTATTGAGGTTGAAAACGGAAGTGGCCAAATTCTACCATGGGCGCTGCGATCGTGCATGATGTGAAATCAGTGTATTGAAGTCTGGTTTTTTCTCCAAGAAGTATTTCGATCCCTAACTTCTATGAGCATCAGCTGGAGCAGAAATCTGAAAATAAGCAGCAAACAGTGGCCATTGCAACAAACATCATTGTTACTGCAGCGCCATCTGAGATTACGTGCATAAACTACATGTTTGCCAATATTGAATTGTTCGACTGAGGCCTCTCGCTGCACGGAAAGAGTGAACATCAAAGAGTTAAAGGGGTATTTGTATTTGTGTTAGATTTTTCCGGCAGGGCCGAAGCCATAGCATTATTGGCCCTGGTGATCGAGTACGGAAGAGGCCATCTCAAGCTACTCAAGTTTCTCACTCGGATGGGGTCTTTTACTTGCCCTTGCAAAGAAACAAGGTACAAGGCACCACAGCTTACTGCTCCATGCAACAGACGTGAAGAGCCGGGAATGAAATCCCATATGGCCTGGGCTGGTTCGAACCCGCGACCTGCCGCTTCCTGAGCAGACGTGATAACCACTCGGCTATCAGGGCTCCTCAAGGGTTAAAGGGTTAATCCTCCTAATAGATCACTCCTCCTAAGTACACCCCGAGAATTCAAGAGAGTATTCCCATGTCTCCTTTTCAAGATGAGATTTGTGTTCCCATTTCTGACGTAGAGATAATCTCATACAAATTGTGTTTACTGGTATTGGCAGTTGGTCCAAACCTAATCGACTCTGACGTCCATATCACATCCACATCATATCTGGCACGCTGCCGAAGCCCTAACCTCCATCGGTATTATCTTGTTTTCATATAATACGCATTCATCAAGCGTCTGTCTCTGTAATTTTGCTTTATTCTATATCATTTTGCCATTTGTCACTTTGAAATCAAAAGAGCTGCAATTTGCCTGGACTTTTTATAAAACAGCCATCCACGGCTTCTTGTTATTTTGCCCATAAACCATTTGCCTTATTGCCTGGCGACCATTACGAATGTACCAGCTTGCCTTCCTAAACTGGATTATGGTAATGGTCACGCAAATATAAAAGCAGTGCACATGCTGATAACTCACTGACGCAACCACAATTTATTAACCCTTAGGCTTCCTTTACATAGAAGTATACGGTATACGAAAGTGCCAGTTGACAAAGGCTTCAAATGGATCATTCATGACGGTAGTATGTAAACATTGAAACGTTTCAAAAGAAACGGGCCAAATGAAACGACCCAAAAAACATGCTAAATCTGAAGTTGCGTGGCAGAAACCGTGTAATTTTGTTATTTCCAGTTCATTTTTGGCACTTTCATCGCATAATAGCATTAAAATCTCTCAAAACACACGTCTCCCGTTCAAAACACACGTGTTGTTATTGTTTACATGACACCATGCTTCCCTTCATTCAATGTTCACGGTCTCCGATCCCAAATATGGAAGTCGTCGCTTCAGAAATTCTCTATGCGATTATTAATACCTTTTATCATATATTTTCTCTATATGTCACTCGCCATGGTTATTTTCTGTGAGGAATTTGTGTGAGGCCCCAAAACGTCTTCAAAATATATCGTTTTTGATATTGAGCAAAGTTTGTAACACAATGTGCATGCGAGTTGTGAATAGATAATAAGCCATGAGCATTCCAACCAATTAGCGTATTCCGATCATTCCATTATGAGGGGTGCGAGGTTGGCGAGAGGAAAATGTGACATCGTTCCCCGCAGTGCAGCCTAAACCTGGCTAAGAAACTGCAGAAAAAGCTAAAATGATGATAAAAATCATGAAGGCATCGGGTAATCTACATTCCTCTATTCATACAATGTAAAATAATATAGGCTTTTGGTATTTTTGTTATGATTTTTCGTATTTTTAAAAACATTTTGGGTCGTTTCATTTGGCTCGTTTCTTTTGAAACGTTTCAATGTTTACATACTACCATTCATGACCGTGAAGCCATTGTTTATGGTTACAGAGCCTATTGAATTGAGCCAGATCACCCTGGCCTAAATTGCCTTGGATTAGACCATATAGCTTTAATTGACCCAGATCCCCAGTGTCTGGCACTTGACTCCAATCATTGGAGCCTAAATTGACCCAGATCTGAGTCCTTTCTGAGGCCTAAAGTGGCGGGCACTGGGGAACGTTTGACCACCACGGATTAGATGTTGCTGCCACAGAAAACTATTTTAAACCATGGTTCCATGCCAATTTCTTGTTGAAAGGAATAGAATACTGAGTATAACATTGTTCAGGCCTGCTTGTGCAATGCTGCCACCTATTGCGAGAGTACCTCACCAATTCAAGTACCGGTATATACTTATGTTCACGGTTCAAGTCAACACTGCCCTGGATTAACCTGGGTCACAAGTAATACAAATGCATCTGATTTTTTCCCAATGCTCAGCTAATTCTATACAACATTCAATACAATTTTTTCCAGTTACTTCCGTATTCCTACAGAACAAAACCAATGTAAAATCTCTTTAATATTCCCTAATCCGTTTTTTATACTTGCAGGATGTTCCCATTCATCAGTTCACCTTGGCAACCACACAAACTGGGAATACAGCAAATGATAAAAATAACAGTGGTTTTATTGAATGAGATTAACAATATTCAGACTGAAGAAACTTCAGTGGCTGAAAGTGAGGTACGGTGCCCTCTCCTGATGCACACCACATTTAAATACCACGGTATACTTTACTTTCGTCTCTCTAACGTCCCTTCATTAAACACCAATTCATTATGTATGCACTGGCCAAGGTAAACCCTCTCAATATGACTGGCTGGCACCATGGCCATTGGTCATTTTTGTTGAATAGAATAGACTTATCCTTTGTATAATTATTCCAGGAGGCTAGACCTCTACTGGCATGAATATGTGGAAGGGACCTTAGACAGACGAAAGTAAAGTATCTCTTTTTATTCAAAAACATACCTGTCCCCACTTAAAACTATTTTCAACCTCAGTAGCTATAACAGAGGTTCATAGTGCTGCTCTCTCTCTAACTGCACCACGCTGCCTCTGGTGAAGAAGGGTGCGAGCGCGCCAAGAACCTCTGATATCTCAGGATGGCTGTGTCCTATGGCAGCAGTGTCTATCACGCCCGTAATTCCATAAATCTTTTATTGAATTAAGGGAAGGCAGGGTTAATTAAACTAAAATTCTCAGGAAGTATCAATTAGTCCACTGTATTTGAAATTAAAGAGTTGATCTTGCTGCAACACTTTCTCGCAAGGTTCCTTGGCACACGGATTTGGTCCGATTCAGGTCCATAAAAAATCTATCAAATGGACTTCAGCGTTATCGTATCCGGAAAACTAGGGGCAAACGGACTGGAAACGGATCGGATCCGTGTGCCA
This sequence comes from Notospermus geniculatus, assembly GCA_002633025.1. Taxonomy (NCBI): domain Eukaryota; kingdom Metazoa; phylum Nemertea; class Pilidiophora; order Heteronemertea; family Lineidae; genus Notospermus; species Notospermus geniculatus. Next base: position 39,388 of record NMRB01002241.1, read on the forward strand.
ATGAACCTTGCTTTAGTCAGAGGACAGCCACAAGGGGTCAAGCAATTCCAAAACGATGAGCATTGATTTTTGTCTGTTATCAGCTGGCTTGTCAAATGGGTGATGGGAACCTCAGAAATCAGACATCTCAATCGAAGCCAAGAATCAATAGGCTGACCATCCATTGCCTGAAAGTGACACTAACAACATCTGATATTGAAAATAGTCTCTTTTAGCATGCAGTCCGTAATGAGTAACATACCTCAGAGAAAATTTTTTTCTCCAAGGTAAATGTTACTAGGGCACAATGTGTTAATGTCGTCTAAACCAGTGAACCAGGTTACGGAGTTAGGATGGTTAGTGGTGACGGTTAGGGTCAGGACTAGGTTTAGGATTAGGGTAGGGGTCAGTGACAGGGGTTGATGGTTAGGGTTAGGGACTTGGGCTAGGAATTAGTGTGTAGGATCAGGACTGGACGACATTCACCCATTCAGCGTTACTAGGTCAGGGCATATTGGGGGGGGGGGGAGGGGGCTGGGGCGAGGAGGGCTGGGGTGTGGTTACTGGGGTATGTGCTCCTTGGACCTCTCGATACACCCACCACCCCTGCAATGCATGCCTCAAGCCCCTCTTGGAATAACTGACGAAAGAGAAGTAGGTGACACCTTTGGACTCCACCTTTGCAAGACCAATGACTTGGAAAATGTGAGGTTATTCAACTAAGACAATACGGTAGATAAACACCTGATAAGATTTTAATCCTTTTGTAATATTCATGGTTAGCAGTAATCCATAGCTTGTTCATGCATTGTGTGATTCCCCTACACTTTGATCAGGATTGTGTACTTGTTTCAATGTTCTAGTTTTCTTTCAATAGGCCTACCTGTAATATTTTCTCACTTCAAGCAGGATGCTGCCGAAAACGTTTGTACCTTGTATATAGTGTAATCTTGGAGGAATTATACTGATAATGAAGAATGTTAATGTATTGCCGTACATCACTATCAATACCAGAGTGAGGCTGTGCACACCCATATATTTTGTGTGTACATTTTTACGGGTATATTGTAGTTTAGCCAGTCCACTCGCCCCAAAATGGAATACTTCCTTGAAGTATGGTTTATTGTTCCTGTGTTTGTTCAAATTCTAGGTAAGTACGTGGCAGATTGCATAGAAAAACCAATACCATGCTCCTGTGTACATGGCCATTTCTAAAATGCGGATTCGGCGGAATCTGCGGATTCGGCGGAATCTGTGGATTAAGGTTAAATAGGGGGGTTCAGTCACGCAATTAATAGGCCTACACATGCTTGAATGTGCAAAGGTCGATTTTTTGCCGTTTATACCGGAGTTCGAAGGGGATGTGGCATATAGACCATCAGTTCGTTACCCGTTTGCAAGGGGGTGGGGTGGGGTGGGGTGGAAGGATTTTAAATCAAAATTAATGTTGTGATACGCTGGCATCTACGGGACGAGAATATATAAATGTAGCAGTCATTGTTTTTAAATTCCAAATCTGGGCACAGTTTGGGAGTCGCAATTTGCTTNGTTGGACGCTGATGGACGCAACAGCTGAGCTTTGTACAGGAGAGTGGGACCCGATGTACAGCTAACTTTGTAACGGTTGGATTTACACCCCTTAAATGTATTACCAACACATAGAAACATGGTACCTCGGCTTTTATGAGGTTGACTTTTATGAGGTTGACTTTAAAAACTGCATACAAATTTTGTTCAATATACTGGTGGTAGTGGTACAGATAGTGTTTCAGCAATGGTGGCAAAAGATTCAATTCTCTCCTGATGGCTGCATGTATCAACACATCTTATTTATCAACATAAAGGTCCACATGGCAACGACATAAAATGACGATGATGACAATTGTAGGCTATATGTGAGCCGTTCCAACAAAAGAAGACGCTTGTTGCAAGTGATCATGATTGGTCATCAGTTTTACCCAACTATTACCACCGAGGTCCACTACTATTGTAAACCTGCCATTACCAACTTTCAGCGACATGATGACGTCACCCGCGGGACGCGCAGTCCCTTGACGTCGCGACTTTCTACAGTGTACATCTGCCCGCGAAATGCACGGTACAACGGGATAAATAGGCCTAGATCACTGCGTCGAAATTACGCACAAACAAACTCCAAAATGCCCCCCTCAAATTTTAAAATTGACATTCTGACGAACATTTTGACACCAAGAATACTGTATTTCAACAGACTTCACTCACTTCCATTTTCGAGTCGAAGTTGAGACATCAAAATCATGCCGTTTAAATGGGTTTTACCATTGAAAATGGCGTGATTTCGATGTCTCAACTTCGACTAGAAAATGGAAGTGAGTGAAGTCTGTTGAAATATAGTATTCTTGGTGTCAAAATGTTCGTCAGAATGTCAATTTTAAAATTAGAGGGGGGCATTTTGGAGTTTGTGAGTTAGTTTGGCGCAGTGATCCATTTATCACGTTGTACCGTGCATTTCGCGGGCAGATGTACACTGTAGAAAGTCGCGACGTCACGGGACTGCGCGTCCCGCGGGTGACGTCATCATGTCGCTGAAAGTTGGTAATGGTCCGTTACATTTCAGCTGTTGTGCTGCAAGGCCGTTAACCCTTTCCTCAGGTTGCGACAAACGTCTGCTTTTGTTGGAGTGAGTCACATATGTCGTACGTCGTACTGTACTGTACATTGTCACGCTACCCGGCTTGTTGTATAGGGAGATGCTGCAGCCAATGGACTTACACCAGTTGCTATTCCTACCCACGGACATCTTATTGTACAGACAGTGCTTCAACGTGGTGCTGCCGCGGGGGAACATGTTGCAGACGATACACATCATGTGTTGGTGGAGGTTACAGCGATTACTGCACCTATTATAGGAGTACTCAGTGCTGTCCGATGACCTTTGGAGGCAAATATGAGGGCCTGTCTTACTGCTGCTCATCGAAGTTCTCCATCTACACTAGATGTAAGAAATATAATTTCGCACAAAGTGCCGACTACTGCACTGACCGAAGATCAACCAAGTGCTGCTCTCGATTCCGTACAGAACTTCGTTGCTGTGCCAGTACTACGAGCACTTACAGGACATCATCGACTGAGAGAGACGGCGAAGTGGATGTGGGAGCGTACGTGAATTTCAGTTATCCTCACATCCTGAAATCTGAGGCGGTATTCACAAAGCCGTGTGGTGTAACTCAATCTGCTTGAAACTATAATTGACTGTGGACAAAGAACATAAGATAGAACTTCTTCAGGGAAAATTGTGGTCCATTGACCACATCTTTGTTATTAAAGGTGCCCACAGGTCGACATTGCGTCTTGAAGCAACGAGCTTTCCGGCGATGGAAGCAACTCGGAGTGACTGACCAGTTGCCGATTTTGTCAATCTGAGTGCGCTTGCGTCTCCGAGCAACTGCCGGATCCGCTAGTTGAGCGTGCTGTTCGAGGTAACTGCCAGTTGCTTCATGTTCCTCTCAATCGCTGAAATGGTGTTTTTTTTATCTGCAACAGATCTGTCCAGTTGCTTCAAGACGCAATGTCGACCTGTAGGCACCTTTATGGAGGAGAAGTACAGATCTTAAAGCCTCCAATACGCAGCCGATACAAAAACTTTGCTTTTTTATAACATTCAGTTATCTGCTCACGCATGAATTCATTGTTTTTTCAGTGCGGTAGGTGGAGTTATTGGAGGCATACATGTAGTTGTAATTGCTGTCATCATTGCCGTCTGCTGCAGTAAAAAATCTGCTTCACGGAGAGCAGCTGCACCTGCACAACCACCAGTTTCATCAGGTAAGCCACACCACCTTCTCTATTACTATTTAGGATGTTCTTTTTGTCATAATTATGACAAGTACAGTGGAACCTCTCTATCAAGGACACCTTGGGACTATCAGATGCTGTCCTGAAATGAGAGGTGTCCTGACTATAGAGGTCAAAATGAATAGAAATGACCAGTTTAGGATGGAATTTGGGTCCTGTTGTCAGCAAACATCTACATGTATGTCTACTAAGGGAGGTTCTAGTGTATTAATTCAGAGTTACCTGATCCAATACATCCCTTCTTCAAGTGTCAGCACAAATTGTTGTTACATACATGTAAACGAGTCAACTTTTTTAGCTCCAGTAACTGCAGGGGCAAGGCCGACACCACAAACAGCAACTGACAGACAAGCACAACCACTGATAGCACCGTACGTGGCGCCGCCACCCCAGTATAGTGACCTAGCTGAAACAGTTGGATTTAATGCATCAAACAATCCAAATGACACCGCGGTGAGTTATTCACCTCAAGTGCCCAGCAGGGGGCAGGACAGTCAGCCACCACCACCATCCTATGACGAGGTCGTAACAGCAGCGGATGGAACGTTCATATAACAACGCTAAATTCAACCAAGGAACGCTGAAAATGCCAATGCTGCCAACTGTTGAATACTCCAACTGACGTACCCCTGCATGTGTTTTAAAAGGCCTGTTTCCACTCCAGTCATCTCAGCCACCTTTCGCAGTGAATGTTGGGTTTTTTCTTCTACAAACCACAGTATTTGAAGAAATTACCTATACATATATGGAAATGGTAAGTTGTGGTGGTAAGTGGTGGTTTTCACTGGGTTTGAGAGTCCTTCCACAGATTAGCAAACTACTATGAGTAAATTACCCAAGCACCCATGGGAAACTGCACCTCACTCAGCTATAGAAATACGCCTTCAATTTTGGGGATTTGAGTAACAGCAGCAGTTTATGTCATGAATAAACAAGCAGCATTTCATCAGGTGATTTGTAAACATTTTATGTTCTGAACAAGCAGCTATTTTTCGAATAAACAAGCAGCAGCTTATGGAATGAACAAGCTGCACTTCATGTGATATTTACCAGTAGGTAGCATTTTATGTTTTCAAAATTGTTCATGGAATAAACAAACAGCAGTTTATGTGATGAACAAGCTGCGCTTCCTGAACATTTTATGTTGTGAACAAGCCGTTGTTCATGGGATAAACGAGCCTGCACTTTATGAGCATTTTATGTTGTGAACAAGTGTTCATGGGATAAACAAGCAGCAGTTTATTTGATGAACAAGCTGCGCTTTATGAGCATTTTATGTTGTGAACAAACTGCTGTTCACGGGATAAACAAGCACCAGTTTACATGATGAACAAGCTGCGCTTATGAGCATTTTCATTTTATGATGTGAACAAGCCACTGTTCACGGGATAAACAAGCACCAGTTTATTTGGTGAACAAGCTCAAACTGGTTCCCAGAATGCATTTCGCTCCACAATATGGCGGTCGCTAATAATGCCTCTGGAAACAAACGCCCTCTTCACTTCTGCAAGGACCGCGGAGGATATGGAAATAGTTCGGCCGTATGTTGGCAGAGTCAGTATAGCGTAACGTAGTGGAGCACTGACCTCTGCGAAGGAGTGTGGAACAAGCTGTGCTTTATGAGCATTTTATGTTGTGAACAATCCGCTGTTCATGGGATAAACAAGCAGCAGTTTATGTGATGAACAAGCATTTTGTGTTGTGAACAATCCGCTGTTCACGGGGTGTCTAGAAAGCAAAGACCTAAGATCTAAGACCTAAGACCTCTAGAAACCTAAGACCCAGGGGCCGGTTGCACAAAATCATACTAGGCCTAGTATCATTCTATGTTGGTTACCAAATTGGCTACCAACTTGGTACGGTTGCACAGAACTATACTATGTCTGGTATCATTCTAGACAACATACTATGTCTGGTAGGGTTCAGGAGTACTACTAAGTGCTGCCATCTATGTTACTGAGTTCATTCCTGGCTTGAATATACTGTAAAACGGGAAATTTTCGCGGACGTTTTAATTTTGCGGTCTTTGCGGTCCTATTACATCCGCAAATTTAATACGCGTAAAATTTTAACTGACAGACAAGCACAACCACTGATAGCACTGTACGTGGCGCCGCCACCCCAGTATAGCGACCTAGCTAAAACAGTTGGATTTAATGCATCAAACAACCCAAATGACACCGCGGTGAGTTATTCACCTCAAGTGCCCAGCAGGGGGCAGGACAGTCAGCCACCACCACCATCCTATGACGAGGTCGTAACAGCAGCGGATGGAACGTTCATATAACAACGCTAAATTCAACCAAGGAACGCTGAAAATGCCAATGCTGCCAACTGTTGAATACTCTGACTGACGTACCCCTGCATGTGTTTTAAAAGGCCTGTTTCCACTCCAGTCATCTCAGCCACCTTTCGCAGTGAATGGTGGGTTTTTTCTTCTACAAACCACAGTATTTGAAGAAATTACCTATACATATATGGAAATGGTAAGTTGTGGTGGTAAGTGGTGGTTTTCACTGGGTTTGAGAGTCCTTCCACAGATTAGCAAACTACTATGAGTAAATTACCCAAGCACCCATGGGAAACTGCACCTCACTCAGCTATAGAAATACGCCTTCAATTTTGGGGATTTGAGTAACAGCAGCAGTTTATGTCATGAATAAACAAGCAGCATTTCATCAGGTGATTTGTAAGCATTTTGGGCCGATTTCACAAAGCGCGTTTAAGACTTAGACGCGTGTAACTTGGCTAAATGCACGCACCTCCACCATGCATTTGACGAAGTTACACGCGTCTAAGTCTTAAACGCCCTTTGTGAAATCGGCCCTGTATGTTCTGAACAAGCAGCTATTTTTCGAATAAACAAGCAGCAGCTTATGGAATGAACAAGCTGCACTTCATGTGATATTTACCAGTAGGTAGCATTTTATGTTTTCAAAAGTGTTCATGGAATAAACAAACAGCAGTTTATGTGATGAACAAGCTGCGCTTTCTGAACATTTATGTTGTGAACAAGCCGTTGTTCATGGGATAAACGAGCCTGCACTTTATGAGCATTTTATGTTGTGAACAAGTGTTCATGCATGGGATAAACAAGCAGCAGTTTATTTGATGAACAAGCTGCGCTTTATGAGCATTTTATGTTGTGAACAAACTGCTGTTCACGGGATAAACAAGCACCAGTTTACATGATGAACAAGCTGCGCTTATGAGCATTTTCATTTTATGCTGTGAACAAGCCACTGTTCACGGGATAAACAAGCACCAGTTTATTTGGTGAACAAGCTGTGCTTTATGAGCATTTTATGTTGTAAACAATCCGCTGTTCATGGGATAAACAAGCAGCAGTTTATGTGATGAACAAGCATTTTGTGTTGTGAACAATCCGCTGTTCATGGGATAAACAAGCAGCAGTTTATGTGATTAACAAGCAGAACTTCCCAAGATGGGTAAGAGGATTATGTGATGGATGAACAGACTGTTCCTGTGCTGCTGCTCCACATCAGTGAGAATTTTCTCATGCAACTTTCCCATAATATTCTCCCATTGAGATATACCCACAGAGAGAGAGCAAACTTGCACAAGAAAATTCTCACTTGGAGCAGCGCCTTGACATGAACTTGTGAATAAACAAATAGTTCTTGCAATCTCAGGGGTGTAAATATACAATCCACATTGCATCATAATTATGCTTTTTGTTTTTTAAAGCCATGAGATGTGCTTTTTTTGAGGAATTGAGCTTTGGTTGAGAATCTCCATGATAATTCTCAACACTTCCTGATGACACAAGGAGATTCGATCACAATATGCGAGATTCAGACTTGCGTTTTTAGGCCTAGATATACGAATGCTGAGTTTACAGTATCCTAGTCGTTCCACAAAATGTTTGGTGGAGCAGTTTGCAAGCAGTTGTTCGGCTTTTTATGTATATGTGAGGCGGCCTATGAAAACTCGTCAGATGTCACATTTGAGGAAATGCCAATGCACAGCTGGTTTGACAGCCCTTGTTGATCATTCAGTGACATCCAATGGGTTTTCATTGCTGTGTACACAACAGTTAAAGTTGACGGCAAAATATTTCATGCCAGTGTGTTCATCAAGAGTATTCTTCCACATTAAGAAACATTTGTTTCAAAATATTTTTGGAATGTTCGCTGTACATTGCTTTGCGAGTTAGTGTAACCCAGTGTGTAGTGTACCGGTATGTAGCTTCATCTATGTACACATAGGGCTAGGCCTAGGTACACAGCTGAGCTGTCTGACATACGGTGGTATGACTAAAGTGTAGTAAATGCTTTTACTTCACGTTTGCACAACACTCTCCAATATATCACTACAGCAGAAAGGTTGCTTAGGTCACACCACCATGTATTTAGTCAACTCTCTAGTCCTACTGCTGTAAAATTTGATGTCCGGCGCAAACGCCATTTTATGCATATTGTTGTTGTTGATATCATACCACCATGTAATTGGTCCACTCTCAAGACTTACTGCTGTAATATTTCATGTCCGGCGCTAACGCCGTTTTCCGCATGCGGAGTAGCCACGCATATACATTGTAATGTCAGCTACCACAGGCTCTCATCCAGCTGTCTTAGTATATGATCAGCATTACCATTTCACTAGTCTTTCAGTTCCCTAGTCATTCTGTGTCTGATGTTTACTGTCAGGGTCTGGCGGAAATTGACCCCACCTTGATGGGTCAGTCTCCCTTTGTACATATTTTATTCACTTATTATACAAATATAGACCTTGGCCATTTCATTCCAACCCTTGCCTCCGGCTTATTCATTCTTACTCAAGGCCTAGCCCGGGGTCACAACCCCATCAACATAGCTCACACGCCCTTAGGCGGGACCACGCCCTTCAACCCAGGCGGGAACCATAAAGGAAGTAAAAGCACATTAGAAGCCATTTTCTCCAAGTGCAAACTTTACAAGTGTGTGTTTCTTGATGAGGAGTGTTGGCCTGCACGCTGCACGTAAAGAAATGTAGGCCGACTGTGGCCCAAAATGAGTGTATATTCAACTGGCCCTGTTTTATAGGCCTCAATCAGGATTCAGTCCCAAGAATCAGTGTTCTATAAAAATATTCAAATTCATAGATCGTTTTCCAACGTCACAAATTCACTGCGTGCACAGCAACCACAACATCATTCTGACGTCATGACGTCTTGGTTGCTATTCGTTACACCGGAAAACGAGCCACAAGATTTGATCCCAACATCACCCATGTCAGTCGCATGTCATGGTTGAGTATCACCAGAGGTAGATTTGAAAAGTTGGCCAAAAGCTAAGTGCCAAACAAAATGTCACTAAACATGGTGCTTTCAGTGGGATGCTAACCGATGACCTTCAGATTAATAGTTCAAAGCTTGAGTGATGGTATGCCCCACTAGCACTGCTTGTAGGAATAAGGGTAAATGTTACTTGAAGATATGCCCCATGAGCAGGGCTTATAGGAATAAGGGTAAATAGACAAATATAGACAAGTGTTTTTGTACCGGTACATAACTTTCTATGAATGAAATATAATATAGATATCTCACTGAAAGTGATCTGCACTTGGTTGGTCATGTTGGTGTTCAATGAATAAATCTGAATTGTGACTCGAGTATTTATTATAAATGATTGTTACCATGCTTTGTAGTAAGTCATGACAGTTTGTGAGACCCAAAATTTCCAATTACCTCTCACACCTGTGTATATGCCTAAACCTCTGCGATAAAATTCAGTCAATTTTGGAAAGATGTAAGTGATTTGTAAAGCACATAACTTTAAAATCAAACGGGGTGAAACCACGAAACTCTACTTCTCCAAGTTATCCTTAACATACAGGGAGTGCAACTGGAGTTTGGAACAGCCACATCACATTCACTGGCTGTTGTATTTCAGCAGGGGTATGTGTGAGCGGATGAAGAGGAGCGAGGTAAAAACCCCTGCTGTGGGAGGATGGATGCTAACCGATGACCTTCAGATTAATAGTTCAAAGCTTGAGTGATGGTATGCCCCACTAGCACTGCTTGTAGGAATAAGGGTAAATGTTACTTGAAGATATGCCCCATGAGCAGGGCTTATAGGAATAAGGGTAAATAGACAACTAGATGTAACGCAATCGGGGCGATTGCTAGTATGCCCCCGCTCTGGTGCATCACGCTGAATATCGGGTCACCTGTTCTTGAGTCACGATCCGGAATGCAAAAACAAAGATGTCTTCCTGGATGCAAACTCCAAGATATCCTCCTAGCGGCCATATTGAATATCGGATCGCAACCAAAATCGATAGGGCACCTCCTCTGATCCACCCGGTTACACCACAGAAATATGAGATCAATCCGACAACCCGTTCTTGAGTTATAGTCCGGAATAGGATGCGGCGGCGGACGCGGAAACCAACTGAGAACATAATGCCCCCACTCAACGACCATCTCAACTTCGTTGAGTGGGGGCATAAATATAGACAAGTGTTTTTGTACCGGTACATAACTTTCTATGAATGAAATATAATATAGATATCTCACTGAAAGTGATCTGCACTTGGTTGGTCATGTTGGTGTTCAATGAATAAAACTTAATTGTGACTCGAGTATTAATAAATGATTGTTACCATGCTTTGTAGTAAGTCATGACAGTTTGTGAGACCCAAAATTTCCAATTACCTCTCACACCTGTGTATATGCCTGTGTGAAGGGTAAAACAATCAGTCAGCATTTCATAATAAGCCCCTCGACTTAATATTTGTAAAACCATTTGTTTTTTCGAAATAAATATTTATAACATTTACCAGCTGTATTTTTTCTATTATTGACATACCGGTAGCCTACCCTTGCAAATGACAAGCAGCCACACCCATTCTCCTATTTTATGCCCAGGCATGGATCCAAAGGGGAGTTTGGAGGGTCGTGACCCCCCCCCCCTGCTCTCCACCACCAATAGTTTTTTTGTTCAATAATTTGCGAAAAAAAGCAATAAACGCAAAAATAAAGCTTCTGTTTTCACACTGAGATGCCAGGAAATCGTGTCCACGCCTTCTAGGCTTCAAAATTTGGTGGGGGAGGTCCACAGACCCCAGTTGGAGCGGGCATCTTAGGCGCTCGCCTGTAACAACTGCCTCGCCTTTGGCAGCCCTAAACCCCCTCTGCCAAAAATCCTGGATCTGCGCCTGTATGCCTTGTCCACTTCAGTTGTCACATCCCCGGGTATGGTCTCAAAGTCAAGCTACAACTGAAAAACGTCCATGCCAATATCGACGTATGAATTTTTAGGATCTCTGAGGAAAAACGCCCGCCCCTAGGCCTATTGACGCCGTCTCCACGTTACCACGCGCGAATCTGCCACATTCGGAGTCAAACAATGCAGCTTGATTTGAGTATACCCACGCTCCCAGGTGTTTGTACCGTACATCACATGTGCAGAAACGTGAAGTTTGGAACGAGGTAGATCCCGGACATGCAAAACTGAGGTAAAACGAAAATGGCGGCGATCAAGCGGAAGGCATGGACATGATGGAAGGCGAAGCTTGTTCATTTTTTCAAGAAATCCAACAAAAAGAGCAATCAAGCTTCCAAAGCCCTTGAAATCTTCAGCCCAAAGAATATCCCTAGTGATGGCGGCATCAGTAGCTATGGCGATGAAGAAATCAAACTGCTTGGTGAACATTTCGGAGTGCAAGAAGGAGGTAGGCCTAGACGCAGCACTAGCAGCCAGCCAGGGATGTGAGCTGCCTCTGTTTGAACTGTGAAGATTTAAATATAGGCCTATGTATCGCAGAGTGCCCCCTTTTTCATCAAAAAAGTGGATGGACGCTTCATATTTGCTGGTCTTCCCTGCAAAAGAGTCCATTTATTTGGACTCATGGAAATCGAATTTGGACTCCTCATCTTCAAGCAATCTGAGGCAAAAAGAGTCCACTTGAAAAAAATGGACTCATGGAAAAAAATCCTTAATGCTACCACTGTCATCTAGGCCACCATCGACTTCAATCACCACTGCTTTCATCCAAATGGTTCTATCAAGAGGTGTGAATTCAGTTGCCATCGTTAGGCCCCTAACGTCATTTGCTTCGATGAACAACCCCACTACTATAATTCAGTTCTTTTTCATAATCAGCCATTTTACACCCATCTGACGCACACCCACATACATCCTGGGAACCCAGGGCATTTCCACTCTGCATAGCGCGTTACAATGCCCTGGGGAAACCCACCCCCTTTCGGTGGGGAAGAGGGCTGTTCCCTCATGTGTACTTGCCAACTGGTAATTCACGAATAAACCATGCAATGCAGTGGGGGATCGCCACTTGATGTAATGGGCAGACATCGCGCCTAGTGCTGTAACGTATGCACATATATCTGGTGTTATGAGTTACCGGGTACCAGTCTCATAGCAATCGAATGCATCTCATTCCATAATTTATGCATGCTGTCGGAATGATAGCTGCCCCAAACACATGAACTGGATCATACCTTCGTGTTTTGAACCCGTCGGTACTTACCCATTATCTAGATAATCCATGACAACCATTTTTACGCGAAGTTAATTCAGGAATGTTAAAAAATCCAGCGAGTTTGCCAGCGAATCGAGAAATGTTTGAAACCACCATATTTGGGAGTGACCATGGCGGGATAGAAGCTTCGCTGTGATTGGTTGATTCAGCGACAGATTTTCTGTCGCTAGTTCCACAGCGAAAAGGCGCCAATTTCAACAGGGCCTCGGACGTGCGGGTCGGGGAGCGTGTTTTAGAGGACCTGTTGCAAGAGGATGACCCACATATAATGAGAAACGGTTACCAAGGTGACACCGAAGATGGCCGACTGCAGATCCAGCTCTCAGAAAGAGGCTCTGGTTCACTCATTTTGCAATAGAATGTTAATGAATTGTTGTACGCAACACTGGCGACCAAACCGTCAGTGTTTGGTTCAGGTACATTCACAGGGATGTTACATCTAAATTTGTTGTTTTAAAATGCGAGTATAACGCTCAGGGTCAATCTACTACAGGATGGATGATATTCTGGAAATATGGATCAGTGCAGGGTTCGTACACCTTTAGGCTCTCAAATTTCAAGGACTTTTCAAGGACTTTCAAGGTCTGATTTCAGCAAAATTCAAGGACATTTTCATCAAATTTGTATGCCAGGGTGGGTATTTCCCGGCATCTTGACATAACAAAACCCCAGAGTCATCAAAAGTTCGGAAAGAATGAGCAAATAATCAACGCATGAACGATGCCAATCATTGTCAGCAATGATGAAAATATAAGGACTTTCATTGACATTTTAAAGATTTGTCAGAATTCAAGGATATTCCAGGTCCTGGAGATATTATTCCTAAAATTCATTGATATTCAAGGATTTCAAGCACCTGTATGAACCCTGCGTGCCACCATCTGCTTTCAAATCCTTGGTAAGTACAGTACATGACATGAGTATATGACTACAGATACATGGTGTACATTCGGTGTAATATTTTCTCACTTTAAGCAGGATGCTGCCGAAAATGTTTGTACCTTGTATATAGTGTAATATATAGACATGAAAATCACATTTTGGATTTGCTCGTTTTTATTGTTTTATTGTGTAGGCCTACTTGTTATGTGAATGACTTACCTATTAACCTCACATGCACAATTAATTTTGAAGTCACTGTAGGGCGACAGATTAGGCTATACAATGAGTGTTTGTGTTGCTCACCAAAAGTGGACCAATGAATGGTAACAGCTGGCATGTTACCGTATCTGAACAACTAGTGAAAACATCACAATTTTTCTTTGACACAACTTTGGAAATATACTGTTCTCCAAGGACACAATAATAAGCATTCAGTTCTTCTTCCATCCAAAAATGCTCACAATGAGAAACCCAACGGTTGCCTGGGTAACTGGCAATGCCCACATACCCACAGTAGTCTATTGATCCAGTTACCAGAGAGAGGCTCTTGTCTGCCTGGATAATGAAGAATGTTAATGTATTGCCGTACATCACTATCAATACCAGAGTGAGGCTGTGCACACCCATACATTTTGTGTGTACATTTTTACGGGTATATTGTAGTTCAGCCAGTCCACTCGCCCCAAAATGGAATACTTCCTTGAAGTATGGTTTATTGTTCCTGTGTTTGTTCAAATTCTAGGTAAGTACATGGCAGATTGCATAGAAAAACCAATACCATGCTCCTGTGTACATGTCATGGTGTAATATGGTGTATGTTGCAATAGTACTCGTAGAGCCCTACATGTATATTGTGGTGTACATGGTAATGCACTGCATACAATGTAGACACTTACTCATTACTGTACCGGTTTACAGATGCTAAATTGCTCTCATTCGTGTATACATTGCATAGATCTGTCCTGATTTTTTATGTGTGAGTGTGTCCCAGGAAATCTGGGTTGATTGACATGACTTTTATGAGGTAAACTGCTGTGCTGTGTACAAATTTTGTTCATAGAGCCTAGTGTCGCTGAAGGGGTTATTGTCGTCCTGGGTACACATAAAGTGTACCCAGGTTCGATGTCGTCAAGTGAAATTGTACCCTGGGTCCACTTTCTTGTTACAAACTGTACCCAGGTTCTGATTTAGAGACCTAGGGACGAGCTCATTCTCAAGATTTCGTGGGATACGTGAATTAGCGTTGGTTCCAGGATCCTGTTGCTATGACCTGGGAGGAATTATACTGACAGGAGGAACAGCGAGCTAATTGCCCCTCTATAATCCCCTTTTCACACCTCCCCAAACAATGGAACACAAAGGCCCGCAGTGTTTGCCCAGCAAGCTATGACACATAATCAAACAAACCCATCATGGCCATGCACAATGGCGCATGCACATGTAGGCCTACATGGAAATGACACGTTCTCTTAGCTGGCGAGTTGATTAACATTCTCTGTAACCATCCGAGGTTGAAAACTGTCCAGCTAGTCAAAAATAAAATTCTTCCAACTTCTCTTCTTTAGCTTTTTGCACGGCCAACTTGCAGGCACAATATCAAGTGACTTCACCGAGAACAACCTCGCCCCGAGGTCTCTAAATCAGAACCTGGGTACAGTTTGTAACAAGAAAGTGGACCCAGGGTACAATTTCACTTGACGACATCGAACCTGGGTACACTTTATGTGTACCCAGGACGACAATAACCCCTTCAGCCCTAGTGTCACATAGTGTTTCAGCATGCAATGGTGGCAAAAGATTCAATTCTCTCCTGATGGCCGCATGTATCAACACATCTTATTTATCAACTTAAAGGTCCACATGGCAACGACATAAAATGACGATGATGACGATTGTATATGTGAGCCGTTCCAGCAAAAGCAGACGCTTGTCGCAAGTGATCATGATTGGTCATCAGTTTACCCAACTATTACCACTGAGGTCCACTACTATTGTAAACCCGCGTCAATATACATTTCAGCTGTTGCGCTGCAATGCCGTTAACCCTTTCCTCAGGTTGCGACAAACGTCTGCTTTTGCTGGAGCTGGTCACATATGTCGATCACCTCCCTATTCATCTTCATACGAAATGGGCCACTTATATGGCATTAAATCCCTTCTTGAGGGAAGGGATAAGTGAAGGGCAGTGACACCTGGCCTTGGTGAACGAAAACCATAGGCTCCAACTTAATTTATTTCAATTGTATATTTCAGAAAGAGTATATGGATCAAAGCTACCATGTCTTGGACCTGGCGGCTACACGATATGCACCACCCCACGAGATTTAGATCGCAATTGTTGTTATGGAAAATGTTGCAATTACAACCAATATTACACCCACCAGGCTTCCTCGGTGGTGAGGTGCATTTATACAGAGGCCGGGAGAACGCCAAGGGAGACCTGTTCGGATTACCCGTATATATCCTGTTGTCCTGCAACTGACAAAACCCTTCAGGGGTCCACTTGCTGTACCCCAGCAACATATACGCCACCTAGTGTTTATACGACTTGTTCTGGTAGAGCAGGTTCTGTGCTCTGTACTGATAGCGCCTCTCCACTTTGCTGTTATGGTCAGTGCTGTGACCTTGATGAGTTTTCCACTTATCCATTTGCAAAATGTTCGTCCTTCTATTATGAAAACAATCAGGACTTAAGTACTGCAGTGGAATGCCTTCATGTATCGTCCACTCATTGCTGTCGCAATCCAAAAGGCTACAGCACTTGTTGTTCTGTGAATAATGCATACGCTACATGTTCGAGTGCCACAGTGACAAATTACTGTACTAGCCGTTATACAACGTCATGTTGCAATGGGAAGTGTTGCCACCCTATAACGACATATACAACATGTTCAAGATATGATACGACGTCGTACTGTACATTGTCACGCTACACAAATTGTTGTTTTGGGAGATGTTGCACCCTACCGACTTACACCAGTTGCTATAACTACCAACAGACATATTATTGTACAAACAGTGCTTCAACATGGTGCTGCCGGGGAAGATGTTGCAGACGATACACATCATGTACTGGTGGAGGATACAGCGATCACTGCACAAATTATAGGAGTACTCAGTGCTGCCCGAAGATCTATGGAGGAAAATATGAGGGCAAGTCTTCCTGCTGCTCATCGAAGTTCTCCATCTACACTAGTTGTAAGAAATATTATTTTGAGCAAAGTGCCGACTACTGCACTGACCGAAGATCAACCAAGTGCTGTTCTCGATTCCGTACAGAACTTCGTTGCTGTGCCAGTACTAGTACTAGTACTAGTACTATACGACCAACCCGTACCAGGAGCACTTACAGGACATCATCGACATGGAACACAAAAACAGGAGATAGTGAGAGAGACGGCGAAGTGGATGTGGGAGCGTACGTGAATTTCAGTTATCCTCAAATCCTGAAATCTGAGGCAGCATTCATAAAGCCGTGTAACTCAATCTGCTTGTAAACTATAATTGACTGTGAACGAAGAACAAAAGACAGTTGTGGTTCACTGATCATGTCTTTGTCATTGTTGGAGGACAAGTGCAGATTTTAAAGCACCCAATACATCGCTGATACAAAAACTTTGCTTTTTTGTAACATTACATGTAGGTTATCTACTCACACATGAATTCATTGATTTTTTCAGTGCGGTAGGTGGCGTTATTGGAGGCATAGTTGTAATTGCTGTCATCATTGGCGTCTGCTGCAGTCAAAAATCAGCTTCACGGAGAGCAGCTGCCCGGGCGGAACCACCACCAGTTTCATCAGGTAAAGGGCAGTGCACACATTCAACAAAATGCAGGTGACCACAGAGGCGACTGCTGAAGCGACTAGATTTGAGCCAATCAGCAGCGCCACGCTTGTGCAGTCGCCCCCTCTGATCGCCAGCATTTTGCCACACCATTTTCTCTACTACAGTATTATAATGGCCTTCTTTTATGACAAGTATAGTGGAACCTCTCTATGAAGGACACCTTTGGGACTATCAGATGCTGTCCTGAATTGAGAGGTGTCCTGATTACAGAGGTCAAAATGAATAGAAATGACCAGTTTGGGACTGAATTTAGGTGTCCTTAATAGAGAGGTGTCCTGCTGTCAGCTGACAGCTATGTGTCTGCTAAGGGAGGTTTTAGTGTATTAATTCAGAGTTACCTGATCGAATAGACCCCTTCTTCAAGTGCGCTTTTGACGGCACAAATTGGTGTATCATATATGAGTGTAATATCTCAAATGGTGTCAACTTTTTCAGCTCCAGTAACTGCAGGGGCAAGGCCGACACCACAAACAACGACTGACAGACAAGCACAACCGCTGATACCACCGTACGTGGCGCCGCCACCCCAGTATAGCGACCTAGCTGAAACAGTTGGATTTAATGCATCAAACAACCCAAATGACACTTCGGTGAGTTATTCACCTCAAGTGCCCAGCAGGGGGCAGGACAGTCAGCCACCACCACCATCCTATGACGAGGTCGTAACAGCAGCGGATGGAACGTTCACATAACAACGCTAATTCAACCAAGGAACGCTGAAAATGCCAATGCTGCCAACTGTTGAATACTCCGACTGACGTACCCCAGTTGAATACTCCGACTGACGTACCCCTGCATGTGTTTTTGTATTTGTATTTATTTTCATAAGAATATTTACAAGAGAAGTAGGAAAGGGCCGAGGCCTGCATGTGTTTTAAAAGGCCTGTTTCCATTCCAGTCATTTCAATCACCTTTCGCAGTGAATGGTGTGGGTTTTTTCTTCTACAAACCACATTATTTGAAGAAATTACCTATACATATATGGAAATGGTAAGGTGTGGCTTTCACTGGGTTTGAGAGTCCTTCCACGGATTAGCAAACTACCAGAGTAAATTACCCAAGCACTCATGGGAAACTGCCCCTCACTCACCCCTTACTCAGCTGTAGAAATACACCTTCAATTTTGGGGATTTGAGTAACAGCAGCAGTTTATGTCATGAATAAACAAGCAGCATTTCATCGGGTGATTTGTACATGTAAGCATTTTATGTTCTGAACAAGCAGTCATTCTTCGAATAACAAGAATGAACAAGCTGCACTTCATGTGATATTTACCAGCAGGTAGCATTTTATGTTGTTAACAAGTGTTCATGGAATAAACAAACAGCAGTTTATGTAATGAAAGCCGCGCTTTCTGAACATTTTATGCTGTGAACAAGCCGCTGTTCACGGGATAAACGAGCTGCACATTATGAGCATTTTATGTTGTGAACAAGTGTTCATGGGATAAACAAGCAGCAGTTTATTTGATGAACAAGCTGCACTTTATGAGCATTTTATGTTCTGAACAAGCTGCTGTTCACGGGATAAACAAGCAGCAGTTTACATGATGAACAAGCTGCACTTTATGAGCATTTATGTTGTTAACAAGCGCCACTGTTCACGGGATAAACAAGCACCAGTTTATTTGGTGAACAAGCTGTGCTTTATGAGCATTTTATGTTGTGAACAATCCGCTGTTCACAGGATAAACAAGCAGCAGTTTGTGTGATGAACAAGCATTTTATGTTGTGAACAAGCCGATGTTGATGGGATACATAAGCAGCAGTTTATGTGATAAACAAGCAGAACTTCCTAAGATGGGCAAGAGGATTATGTGATGGATGAACAGACTGTTCATGTGCTGCTCCACATCAGTGAGAATTTTCTCATGCAAGTTGGCTCTCCATGGGCAAGTCACCATTGTTGGTTTCCTTATGATTACAACTTTCCCATAATATTCTCCCATTGAGATATAGAGGTTCTTCACGTGACGTCACAGCTCCAAATATCCCCCATATTGGCCGTCAAATGACGCAACGTCACAGCATCAACACAGCGTTTTTGACGTGGTTTGTACGTTGTCGGCATTCATCAGACCTCTTCTACACTGTTCTACAGCAAGCCGTTTGGACGATTCGCTTTGTTTTCAACACGGTTTTCACACCAGACCAACTACTTATGCTCAGAAACTGTGAGAGGTAAAGTAATTTGTTGAGTTGTATGCTCCCAGTGGTCTGTACGGGCCGCTGAATGTTCGAACTGAGAACAAGATGGCAGCCTCCAGGCTTCATTTTGATGGCCAGTATGGCGGCCGTGTGACGTCAGTGAAGAACCTCTATACCCACAGAGAGCAAACTTGCACAAGAAAATTCTCACTTGGAGCAGCGCCTTGGCATGAACTTGTGAATAAACAAATATAGTTAATATGATGAATAAGATAAATATGTGATAAACTTGACTCACTGTCACTGAGCGACTCATGTGATGAACATGTAGCAATACATGACAACGGTGAAGCATGCATGTCAAATAATGTACTGGTACTCAAGCAATGTCAGTGGTGTAAATATACAAGCTACAGTGCATCATAATTAAGACCGCCACCACCTCACAAGGTGGCGGTCTTCATTTCACTGGATTTCTCTCTCTCTCTCTCTCTCTC
>NMRB01002241.1:64657-109492 GCA_002633025.1 Notospermus geniculatus
CTGATACATAATTTTTGATTCCCTTGGGGCCTATCATCTACGGATGTTGTTTTATACTGGAACAGGGGTTGGTGATTGCAACCTAATACCCGCCGCACACGAGTGCAATTTTGTCTCCAACTATGGAGATTTTTGCCTCCTACGTGCAAATGTCATCGTGTGCGGTGGTCGGAGACGGAGGCGGAGACGGATTTTTTTGCCTCCAAAGCAGATCAAACATGTTTGATCGATGGAGACAAAAATCTCCTATGGGAGGCAACGTTGTCATCGTGTGCGGTGGTTGGAGGCGGAGGCGGAGACGGATGCAAAACATCTGACCAATCAAGAGACGTGGTGACGTCATTTTATAACGTCATGATGACATTGTTATATTAATGACGTCAAACATGTTTCCATTCGTCCCGGTTTTTTCGGTGAAGAATGACGTCACCATGGTCACGCCGCATCTACAGGAGACAAATTTGCACTCGTCTGCGGCGGCTGACGCACCGTGTGCGGTGACAGGATGCTGAGACAAAAATCTCCTATGGAGGCAATGTCGGAGACAAAATTGCACTCGTGTGCGGCAGATATAACCTGCTTTTGTCCTGTCTCACATTTGACCAGGGTTCCTCCAGGTCCTTTAAAACCATGAAAGTCCAAGAATATGAAATGCTTAAATTTAAGGCCTTGAAAGTCCATAAATATTGAGAAAATCCTATAAAGTCCACAAAAGTCCTTAAAAAATAAAATGTTCAGTCTTGAAAATTAAATTTCCGGTGTTTTTTTACATTGTCTGGCTAATTTATTTCCGTCACGAAAGAGTAAAAGTCGGACGCAGACGCCGGTGCACATGGCCCGGCTTCTGTGTAAGTCATTAAATTTTACATATTTGATACCATGAAAGTCCTCAAAAGGTCCACGAAATTTTACAGCTGTCTGGGGGAGGAACCCTGTTGACACAGGTCACTCAGTTAAGTCGAGTTGTTTTCTCTTAACTTTGCTGTTAAAAATAGAAATCGGATGGTAAGCCATTTAACCTTCATCATGCTAAGGGTGGGGTAGTAGGAGCCATTTACACTGTATTTAGCTTTGGTCATCCTATGTACCACATAAGCATGTCATGTGACTTCACAAGTGCTCTACAGTGTTTCCGCCAGAGGGTATGCAGGGTACACTGCAAGTACCCTCAAAGGAACAGAAAAGGGCCATTTTCTTTAATTTCATGGGTTTTTTGCTGATTCTGAAGAACTGCATACCCTCAAAAATATTTCTGGCAGAAACCTTGCTCTGTTCATAGTTTCCACGACGTAACTCCGACAGTGTCCGCCATTGTTTAAACCTTGCCGTAATGACGCAAAGGTGGTGGGCAAAATTCATTGCTTTGCTGAAGAAAGCTGGTGGGCAAAACCTCACAGAACGACGTAGGCCTGGGCCTACGTCATGGATACGATGAATACAGTCAGATTTCTAGCCAATCGTGATGAGAAATCATTGATTCTTGCCCTGAGCAGGACCCCATGGATCCAGCCCACTCTTATCTGTCCTTCCACGACGAATGATACAATTCTGAATTGAAATTGAAATTTTTCAGGATTAGTGTACGGATCAAAGCTGCCGTGTCTTGGTCCTTCAGGATACACAATCTGCACCGCCCCACGAGATATCGACCGCAACTGTTGTTATGGAAAATGCTGCAATTTCAAGGAACATTGGACCCACCAAGCCTCCTCAGTAACAAAATGCATTTACACAGAATTTGGAAGGACAGCGAAGGATACCTGTTCAGATTATCCACAAATATCTTGTTGTCACGCCACAGATAAAACCCTTCGAGGGTCGACTTGTTGTGCCCCAGGTACATACACACCACCAAATGTGTACATGACATGCACCGGTAGAGTTGGTCCTGTAGTCTGCACTGACAGTGCCACTCCACTTTGCTGTTACAGTCGATGCTGTGCACTGGATGAGTTTTCCACCTACCCATTTTTGCAGTGTACGTATCAAAGCAATAATGGGTATAAAAGGGTGGATTGCCTTCAACTGTCCATGACACACTGCTGTCCCCACTCAAAGGATTTTACTCAGCACAGCACATGTTGTTCCTTAAATGCGTATGCTACGTGTTCAAGTGCCATGACCACAAATTACTGTACGAATCGTTATACAACGGGATGTTGCAATGGGAAGTGTTGCATCCCTAAAACGACTTACGCAACATGTTCAAGATATGGAACGATATACTGCACAAATCCTCAATTCACATATTGTTGTAGCGACGGATGCTGCGCCACACCAACATATGAAACTTGCTACAACTATCCGCAGACGATATATTGTACCAACCGTGTTTCAACGCAGTGTTGCCGTGGGAAATGTTGCAGACAATACGCAACGTGTCGTGGTGGGGGGTACACCGAATACTGCAGCAATTGGCGGACAACATATTGCTGCCCAAGGTATAATCGAGGATATAATTACGGTGACCGATCTACTTGTTGTCAAGCCTACACCTCCTGCAAAAAATATACATGGCTTGATGCTTATGAGTACTGTACTAATCCGAGCTCGACCAGATGCTGTTCTGGTCCTTATAGTGTCTCACGTCATTGCTGTGCAACCACATCAACAAGAAGAAAATCGACAAACA
This sequence comes from Notospermus geniculatus, assembly GCA_002633025.1. NCBI lineage: Eukaryota > Metazoa > Nemertea > Pilidiophora > Heteronemertea > Lineidae > Notospermus > Notospermus geniculatus. The sequence continues at coordinate 67,290 of NMRB01002241.1, forward strand.
CTCGTTCATCTGGTGGAAAAAATGGCAGAACATCACTGAATGCCGGAGCGTAAGTGATTACCCTTGATTACCGTGAGAGAAATACCAATTTTCCAGCGAGTTAGTTTATTCCCATTTCGCCCTATCCCAATTCGCCCTAATACAATCTCTATAGCAACCCTATCCCTAGCCAGGCCTGGCTGTTGTAGCTAGTCTTGGAATGAGGGGGGGGGTGCTAATGCCCCAGAGGGTCACCAAAAATGTGTTTTTAATACAGGCTTTGGCTGAAAATGTCCAAAAGAGTAGTTCTGGCCAAAATAAAAAAAACTCCAAAAATTCAAACTCCGAAATAGTGAGTTGGTCCCATCACCAACAATCTGTTTTATCAAATTGGACTAGTTCAACAAATTATCCTAAGACAGTGGGGCAATCCCTCAACACCTTTAAAGCTTTTTGAGTTTTTGTTTTCAAAGTTGATGATTGTTGCCTCTGGCATTCTAAATGCCCGTTTCCACAGAAGCGGTAGCGTGAGCGTTTTGACACTTCGCCCATTGCTTGGAAGCAGAGCGGCGGAAAATAACAAAAGATTTGACACATCACACAGCGTGAAACGCGTCTGTGGAAACGAGCTTTAAGGGTCAAACAGGATTTCTTCTTTGCAGTTTGATTGGTGGTGTTCTTGGAGGCTTGGTCGTAATATCCATCATCGCTGGTATCTGCTGCAGCAAGCAGTCAGCTTCACAGAGTGCAATGAGGACTTATTCACGTGCCCATCCTGTTTCCATGTACATGACCAGTAAGTAGCACTATGTATTTTTCTGACTTCCGAACTTGTATTCAACCAAACGCTATGTATTTTTCTGACTTCCAAACTTTTGTTAGAAGTCATTAACTTGAAATTCAGTTAAAGGAGACATAAAACTAGGCCCCTAGCCGAGAGATGTCAGCCTGGGCACTTTTTGTTTCAATACTGATGACCCTCATATAATGTTGGCATAATTTGCTTATTTTTTCAGCTCCAACGGTTGCTGGAGCTGCGCCGCAGTCACAACCAATGGCTCCACTAGCTCAAACCGGACAAACACAACCCCTGATGTCGTCAAACCCGGCACAATGGCAGCCATATGGAGACAACAGCGGACCACCAATGGACTTTGATCAAATGAGCAACGGAAGCAACACAGCAGCAACTCGTTCGTCCCGAGCTCCCACTGAACCGCACGAATATGAGCAATCTCCTCCAACTTATCATGAGGTCATGTCAGCTGCACCAGGGAAATACCACATCTCAAAATGAGGCCTCCATACCCTTGTGCATTTCATGAAGCATTACGCAGCAAATCCTTTGATTTTCTGCTACGCTGTCAAGAGACAATTGACCATGTGCACGTGACGTCATCACTGACATCATAATTCGCACGTCAGCCATGTTGGACGGCATCTGACGCTACGAATGCGTTGGACGTGCTGTCCAACATGGCGGCATCTCGTCGTCGCAGTGACGTCATAATCGTCACTGCACGTCCTCTATAGGCACATCTGAAAATCCACAATCTGGACAAACATGAGTCGTCCTTGAACCTCAAAATACAGTATAGCAGTCTCTATATTACTAGGGCCAGATCCACTCTACAACCGTGCTAACTTATAATTTTGTACAGTACTGATGGGTGCTTTTAGATGCAACTTTCTGGCATTTCACTTCAGATTTGAAAATACGGTAGTCTGTCTCTCTACTGGTGCATCCATGACGATTTACTACCTCAGCAGTGACAGGTGCTATCCTGCGTCACTCTCCTGTACTGCACACCTCCTGAGCTGCCTCACTAGCCGTTGTTACAGTACATAAAATCCCCGGGGGTTTTTGCGGTCACGTGTATGAATTGCCAGGCCTCAAGGAACCCGTGTCTGAAAAACACGGGTTTTTGAAATGCGGCAAGTTCACCGTGCTTGTCGAAATCCCCATGTTTTCGTTAGTTCTTAGCACGGCTACAGATGGTGCAGCCATTAAGTGATGTCGTTTTCGCGCCTTCAAGAATGTGGGCCAATACAGAAATGACCGAAGAGTCAGTGCATGCTGCGCACTTGTCGCTGAGCTACTTAACTACAATGTAGTAGTGTGACCTCTCGCCGGGCTATTCTTACACACGGGTCTGGAAAAACACGGGTATTTTCACAGGTGCTTCACAAAAAATGTAAATAGACAGTGTGTAGGACAATCACAAAATCAACACGTAACAGTCATTTTTGTAACAGTTGTGCAATGAACACAATCATGCAATGTCAGAAGAAATGTGATTAACATGCAGCAGTCATGTGTTGAATATCTACTGGTAGCAGTCATGTGATGAACACACAGCAGTCATCTGTCGGTACTGAATGAAGCAGTCATGTGTTTTATCATGTTTTAAATGTGTAGAGTCATTTTTACGTATTTGTTTTTGTTAATAAGATTATAAAAAGATATGTACCAGATAAACCTGAATGAATCTAAGAATTGATCAGTTCAGAAAGATTCAGAGAAGAAACAATTCCAATGGTCATCTGCATCTGTATTGAGTCTGTATTGGTGTCAGGCAGCAACCAGGAAAACGTTTCTTTTACAGGGTTTTCAAAACTCAGGATAATAGAGAATATGCTTTTTTAATTTGATGACATGAAATAGAAACGGGTCTCTAAGGTGAATTTTTCTAAGGTTAACTTGATGTTAATTTTCTAAGGTTAATTTGATGTGTGTAAAATGTTTATTTTAATGACTGTTTTGTATAAAATGTCAAATCAAATGTATGTACACGTAGTTAGAAACAGAGTATAAAACATAGGCCTATAAGAATTCAGGGTTGCAGCAAAATGCCATATTCCCACACTTCTTTACAGATTGGAGTTGAAGAAAGGTGCGTTCAGATTTTCTTTAGCTTTGGCACAAAAATTTGATTGATTTAATTATAATTGATTTAATCTTTGTAAATTATTCTATCTAACCAAATAAATGTTTATATACTTCATGTTCTTTTTATATTGAACTATTTTTTGGCTCTTTTTCTCTAAGTTGTCAGTGACAAGCTGTGAGAAACACTGACACTTAACCAAATTGCTATCTTCCACGTGTACCGGTATTCAACTTTAGGCTTTGAAACAGGATGTATCACTTTTGTGTACTTTACATTCACCCAACAAGCAGTTACCATGACGATAAAGGAAAGCCCCCAAGGAATATTGATCAAAATTCAATAGATTAGCTCCTGCTAATTGCGTATTTCACCAAAATTCAGATGGAATCCAGACATATTATTTGGTGTTACTCAAAAACTCAGATCAGCTGACCATAAAATGGAATCTTTTTTGGATGTTATGTTTTTGGCAATTTCCATTCAAATAGGTAAGTAAGTTATGTGTCAGTTATCCATACTAGGCCTATATGGAAACAATGAAGTGTTCAGCTTGTTTCTCTCTTGTGCATGTTGTCTGTGTACATTGATCCACCACTCTCAATGCATGTAAATGCCACTTGGTTAACACCGGTCTGTTCCAATGGCTGCTTTCATAAGAAAGCCCACTGCGTACATGATTATAGGAAGAGTCCCTCCCCTCATAGAGATCAACCCTCACATCAAATTTCAGGGCATTTGCTTAAAGGGTTCTCAAGATAATTGACACACCTAGGGGTATATATGTACCAAGTTTCAGATCAATAGCTCTAGCGGTTACGAAACGTGCCCTGCTAACGGACCACGCCGGACGACGACGACAGACGACGACGGACGACGGACGCTGCACCATCGTAATAGCTCACCCCAGTGAGCTAAAAATACTGCGCAGCTGAAAACTCCGCGGAATTTTCAATGCTTTTAACGTTGGCAGACAACTCACATCCGGGTTCTTTTCCCCCAGTGGGGGCCGGGCCGCATGCGCGAGATCCCCATGACGACGACCTAATTTTGGCAAGATGGCCGCTAGCGAAACTGATGTATAGGCACATCTGAAAATCCACAATCTGGACAAACATGAGTCGTCCTTGAACCTCAAAATACAGTATAGCAGTCTATATAACTAGGGCCAGATCCACTCTACAACCGTGCTAACTTATAATTTTGTACAGTACTGATGGGTGCTTTTAGATGCAACTTTCTGGCATTTCACTTCAGATTTGAAAATACGGTAGTCTGTCTCTCTACTGGTGCATCCATGACAATTTACTACCTCAGCAGTGACAGGTGCTATCCTGCGTCACTCTCCTGTACTGCACACCTCCTGAGCTGCCTCACTAGCTGTCGTTACAGTACATAAAATCCCCGGGGGTTTTTGCGGTCACGTGTATGAATTGCCAGGCCTCAAGGAACCCGTGTCTGAAAAACACGGGTTTTTGAAATGCGGCAAGCTCACCGTGCTTGTCGAAATCCCCATGTTTTCGTTAGTTCTTAGCACGGCTACAGATGGTGCAGCCATTAAGTGATGTCGTTTTCGCGCCTTCAAGAATGTGGGCCAATACAGAAATGACCGAAGAGTCAGTGCATGCAGCGCACCTGTCGCTGAGCTACTTAACTACAATGTAGTAGTGTGACCTCTCGCCAGGCTATTCGTACACACGGGTCTGGAAAAACACGGGTATTTTCACAGGTGCTTCACAAAAAGTGTAAATTGACAGTGTGTGGGACAATCACAAAATCAACATGTAGATATCATTGTAACAGTCGCGCAATGAACACAATCATGCAATGTCAGAAGAAATGTGATTAACATGCAGCAGTCATGTGTTGAATATCTACTGGTAGCATTCACGTGATGAACACACAGCAGTCATCTATCAGTACTGAATGAAGCAGTCATGTGTTTCATGTGTTAAATGTGTAGTGTCATTTTTATGTACAGTATTTGTTTTTGTTAATAAGATTATAAAAAGATATGTACCAGATAAGTCTAAATGAACTGATCTAAGAACTGATCAGTTCAGAAAGATTCAGAGAAGAAACAATTCCAATGGCCAAAATATTAGCATCTGTATTGAGTGGTGTCAGGCAGCAACCAGGAAAACGTTTGTTTTACAGGGTTTTCAAAAGTCAGGATAATAGAGTATGCTTTTTTAATTTGATGACATGAAATAGAAACGGGTTTCTAAGGTGAATTTTTCTAAGGTGAATTTTCTAAGGTTTATTTGATGTGTGTAAAATGTTTATTTTAATGACTGTTTTGTGTAATTGTCAAATCAAATGTACATGTACACATAGTTAGAAACAGAGTATACTGTAAAGCAGGAAAATTTCGCGTGCAGGAAATTTTCGTGAATTTCGCGAGAGTGTGTGAGTCGCGAAAATTTCCTGTCGCTAATATAAATACACGCAAGTGATAGATATGGTCCGTGAAAAAAAAATGAAAAAATGGCAGAGACGTGCGAAAATATTCTGCCGCGAATACGTCTATAATTCTTGATTCGCGAACATTTCCAGCCGCGAAATCTTGCTTTACAGTAAAACATAGGCCTATAAGAATTCAGGGTTGCAGTAAAATGCCATTTTCCCACACTTCTTTACAGATTGGAGTTGAAGAGAAAGGTGCGTTCGGATTTTCTTTAGCTTTGGCACAAAAATTTGATTGATTTAATTATAATTGATTTAATCTTTGTAAATTATTCTATCTAACCAAATAAATGTTTATATATTTCATGTTCTTTTTATATTGAACTATTTTTTGGCTCTTTTTCTCCAAGTTGTCAGTGACAAGCTGTGAGAAACACTGACATTTAACCAAATTGCTATCTTCCACGTGTACCGGTATTCAACTTTAGGCTTTGAAACAGGATGTATCACTTTTGTGTACTAACATTCACCCAACAAGCAGTTACCATGACGATAAAGGAATGCCCCTAAGGAATATTGATCAAAATTCAATAGATTAGCTCCTGCTAATTGCGTATTTCACCAAAATACAGACGGAATCCAGACATATTATTTGGTGTACTCAAAAACTCAGATCAGCTGACCATAAAATGGAATATTTTTTGGATGTTATGTTTTTGGCAATTTCCATTCAAATAGGTAAGTAAGTTGTGTGTCAGTTATCCATATAATATGGAAACACCGAAGTGTTCCGCTTGTTTCTCTCTTGTGCATTTGTCTGTGTACATCGATCCACCACTCTCAATGCATGTAAATGCCTCTTGGTTAACACCGGTCTGTTCCAATGGCTGCTTTCATAAGAAAGCCCACTGCGTACATTGATTATAGGAAGAGTCCCTCCCCTCGTAGAGATCAACCTTCACATCAAATTTCAGGGCATTCGCTTAAAGGGTTCTCAAGATAATTGACACAAACCAAATTCAAGATGGCCACCACAGTTTGATTTAATACTTTTTTTCAGGAAGAATATATGGAAGGAACGTGCCTTGCTTTGGACCTTCAGGTTATAAAATATGCAGCACAAGTACTGATTACAAAACCAATTGCTGCTATGGACAATGTTGCAATATGTTTTATTATGTTTCCCTTATGTTACATACAGCAACGACATGTACATACACACAATCAGGAATAACACAGAGGCAAACATGTTTGAGATACCCAGAAATATCCTGCTGCTCTAGATCTCCGCGTGGGTCCAGTTGCTGCACCCCGGGAACGTACACANAGTTGAAGAAAGGTGCGTTCGGATTTTCTTTAGCTTTGGCACAAAAATTTGATTGATTTAATTATAATTGATTTAATCTTTGTAAATTATTCAATCTAACCAAATAAATGTTTATATATTTCATGTTCTTTTTATATTGAACTATTTTTTGGCTCTTTTTCTCCAAGTTGTCAGTGACAAGCTGTGAGAAACACTGACACTTAACCAAATTGCTATCTTCCACGTGTACCGTACCGGTATTCAACTTTAGGCTTTGAAACAGGATGTATCACTTTTGTGTACTTTACATTCACCCAACAAGCAGTTACCATGACAATAAAGGAAAGCCCCCAAGGAATATTGATCAAAATTCAATAGATTAGCTCCTGCTAATTGCGTATTTCGCCAAAATACAGACGGAATACTGCGACATATTTCTTGGTGTTACTCAAAAACTCAGATCAGCTGACCATAAAATGGAATCTTTTTTGGATGTTATGTTTTTGGCAATTTCCATTCAAATAGGTAAGTATAAGTTGTGTGTCAGTTATCCATACTATATGGAAACACTGAAGTGTTCAGCTTGTTTCTCTCTTGTGCATGTTGTCTATGTACATCAATCCACCACTCTCAATGCATGTAAATGACACTTGGTTAAAACCGGTCTGTTCCAATGGCTGCTTTCATAAGAAAGCCCACTGCGTACATTGATTATAGGAAGAGTCCCTCCCCTCATAGAGATCAACCCTCACATCAAATTTCAGGGCATTTGCTTAAAGGGTTCTCAAGATAATTGACACACAAACCAAATTCAAGATGGCCACCACAGCTGCCATCTTGGATGAGTGGTGGTGCTAGCCAATGAAAGGAGGTTCCTCCTCATCAAGACCCTCACATTATTCACAACAGACAATCTGATTCGACCAAAGCAAGAAATCACCCATAGGAATTCTATGCAATGAGGCAGGCATCACCTTATTCATTTGATTTAATACTTTTTTTCAGGAAGAATATATGGAAGGAACGTGCCTTGCTTTGGACCTTCAGGTTATAAAATATGCAGCACACGTACTGATTACAAAACCAACTGCTGCTATGGACAATGTTGCAATATGTTTTATTATGTTTCCCTATTACATACAGCAACGACATGTACATACACACAATCAGGAATAACACAGAGGCAAACATGTTTGAGATACCCAGAAATATCCTGCTGCTCTAGATCGCGTGGGTCCAGTTGCTGCACCCCGGAAACGTACACACCTCCAAGTGTCTACATGACATGTACTGGCAAAACTGCTACAGTGCTCTGTACCAATAGCGCATTTCCGGTTTGCTGTTATGGCAGATGCTGCAGTTTACAAGAATTTTCAACCTACCCATTCGTTGGGTGCAGTGGCCATCTCACAGTGACGGATTGTCCGCATGTGTCCTCAACACACTGCTGTAGATATAGGGGAGGGCCTTATATTCAATACAGCATACAGGCCTTATATTCAATACAACTGCTACAGGGATGGAAGGATAGACTACTGCACAGATGCTTCTTCAACAAAATGTTGTAAGGGAAGGTGTTGCTTCGCATACACATCATGCGTAGAGGTGGTTGGGAATGGGGGTATGATTTCTGCACAAATCTTCGGACAACAGAATGCTGCCAGAAATTAGGGGATTTTCAAAGATCAACCTGCTGCAAATCATCATATTATGTGTACACTTCCTGTTGGTCGGGGTTCAATAAGTTTGATTATTGCACCAATCCCAAGAAACAATATTGCTGTTATTTTAATGGTTATCGAACTTGCTGCGAGGGAACTTTCACAAAAAACTGGCAACAATCAACTACAACGAAAAGATCAGACAGCGGTTACAGTTATGATGATGATGAGCTTTCACATTTAACTCTGTAAGTATATGAAGTCAAGTTGAGTACCGGTAATGCGTTTACTTCACAGTACTGCTGTTGTGGTGATGTGTGGAGATTTCTACGATCACACGAATACTACTTGTCCCAATGAATTGGATTTCACTTCTGATTAATGTTGTCATATTACATTTCAGATGCATTGGAGTACCTTTTGCTGTCATTTTCACTATTTTTATAATCATTGGAATCTGCTGCAGTCAAATGTCAGCATCTAGAGGAGCGGTGCGAGTATCTCCACCAGCCTCAACTGGTAAATGTCTTTTTATATTCCGACACAACACCATTACAAGAACGAGGGAAACCGAGCCTACCATGAGCCAAAGAGGACGGTAAAAATTTACATTTGCGATCCCATCACTCTTCAGGTTCTCCATGCAGAAATGGTGGGCTGGTCCTGGCATGTCCTGGTGGAAGTACAGCTGCAACTTTGTGGGCAGGAAATATTCCTGGCACAGTCTAAAACTTTTCTTTCCCATCATGGTTGCCAAGTTTTATCTACATTCAACTGGGCATCTCTCTGCAGGCTGCTGTAGGTCAACTGACATTGGGGCCATAGCTATGATAGAGGGCAGCACACTGAAACCGGATCCCATACACTGGATGCTGTTTGTGTGGAAAATAGATCAGGACCCAGATGTCACTCTCATTTCAATAGCTTAGTAACCACTAGTGACACCTATTGAGGCAGTGGGCTACATATGTTGGCAGTCAACCTGAAGTAATCATCAGTAAAACACAATGGGCCGTATGCACCAAACGAAGATTATCTTGAACTCAGGTTGAGCGACATCTTTTCCATTGTCACATCATGCCATGGCAAATCTGAACAATTGAAACGTTGTGGCTCAACCTCAGTTCAAGATAATCTTCGTTTGGTGAATACAGCCCAATATCTCCAAGCTTATCTCAAAATAAACTGGATCATTATACAACTATTTATTTTTGCAGTTTACAATGTGCCCGTCCAGCCAAACATGAGAGCAGGAGCAAGAAGTGGAGTTCAGCCAGTTGCACCACCGGAAAATGCCAACCCCAGGCAACCAGAACAACCAGTGCAGCATCCACTACCTTTCATCAGACAACCAGAACAACCGGTGCAGCATCCACTACCTTTCATCAGACAACCAGAACACCCAGTGCAGCACCCACTACCTTTCATCAGACAACCAGAACAACCGGTGCAGCAACGACGACCTTTCATCAGACAACCAGAACAACCGGTGCAGCAACGACGACCTTTCATCAGACAACCAGAACAACCGGTGGAGCAACGACGACCTTTCATCAGACAACCACAACAACCGGTGCAGCAACCAATGGAACCAGCTCCGGCTGGACCAAGTCGTCCCCAGTTCACGCCCCCACACCGACTATCTGCATCTTACTCTGCCCAGATGTCACAGGTGATGCTGGAATCTGGACCAGCACCACCCCCATCTTATGACACTGTCATGAATTCTGCTGAAGGAGTGTATCCAACGTATAGGTCAACTCCTCCAAGAAGTAATGTCCCAACGAATCAACAATGACAGATCAGGATTGCAATGACAGCTAGGGCTGCACCAACGAAGATTATCTTGAACCATAGCTTTTCATTTGTTCAGGTTTGCCAGGGCATGATGTGACAATGGAGAAGTTGTGGCTCAACCTGAGGTCAAGATAATCTCTGTTGGTGTATACATCCCTCAATGCGATTTTTGATGTGATGCACAAACCAGATTTATGTGATCAACAACTACATGTCACAGGCCCAACACGACATGTTGATTACGCGATACACTAGTCATAGTTCATGCAATGAACAATATTTGGTCTATGTGATGCACAATTATGTGATTAACAAGGTGTAGTTCATGTAATGAGCAAGATATGCATATGTGATTAACAATGTGTAGTTCATGTAATGAGCAAGATATGTGATTAAACAGATGAGGTTCATGTAATGAGCAAGACATGCATTATGTGATTAACAAGGTGTAGTTCATGTTATGAGCAAGATATATGCATTATGTGATTTTTAGTAGTTCATGTGATGAACAATACATGTACAGTCCCCCCTCGCGATTACGAACCCTTCGGGGTCCAAGGGTTAAGTTCGTACTAACGTGGAATTCGTATTAGCGAGGATTTACATACATGTCATGAAATTTTGGGAGCCAGATGTTGGGTTCGTAATATCCGGGAATTCATAAAATCGAGGTTCGTAAGAGCAAGGGTGCACTGTATTTTGTGAATAACATGTTGTAGTTTATGTGATGAACAAGAATATGCAATTATGTGATGAACAAGGTCATGTAAAATGTGACTGAGAAGACAAAGGGCTATGATGAATAAAATGCTGCTGAGCTAAGAGAAAATCTCATGAAACATGTCGAGAAGTCCACAAGTTGAAGGGTTAAAGAAGTGAGAATGAATGACTTACAGTTTATTTTCTTCTGTATAAATCTTAGCTTGCATGCTGTTCGATATGTCGCGAATCGTATCACATCAAAATTTTGGGCCCCTGAAACGAAAAAGCCAATAAATCATTACATATTTTACCAATTGGGGAATGAATACTTGAGAAATAGAAATCTTCCGCCAAAAGAATCAATGACCTCAATATACAGAGATCACCAGCAGAGCATTTTGCAGCGGCTTCAGTTCAAATATAGTCGATTTTTTATCATTCCTGCAAAAACACTTTAAAATCAAATTTTTCAATTTCTCACAACCACTCGCAGCATAGAACAAATATGAAAAGAATTGCTGAAAAAAATGAATTTCACCCTGTAATTCAAAGAAGGAAGCCTGGAGCTAAATCCATTTATTCATTATCTTTCATATTCATTTCATCCTATTCACCTTTGATGTACATTTTTTCAATTCAGTTTTATTCCGTGACAACTATTGATGCCCATCTCATGCACTGATTTCCACTTGGCAAAATGTGCTCACAAAATATGGCATGACTTGCGACACAAAAATGTGACCCGTGACAGTAAAATGAATCGGAATGTGACGGAAAGAAGACCCAAGATGACACCAGAGTACAATGACAGAAATCGACAAAGAGAAATTTCACAATGGGCAGACAATCCTGAAATCAACAAACCGTCGATGTCACCTTGGGCCTTCTCTCCGGTGCATTCCAACTCATTTCGCTGTGACGGGTCACAAATATGGCATGCTACATCGGAACTATTGTAGTGCTACACTGGGATATGGCACCGCAGTTATTTAACCAAAGATACCTTCCCACCAAAGACCTATCTAGTCTTCACGCTCAACGTGGTCAACTGAGGAATCTATAGGCCATGTGCAGCTGATGTCATCACAGAAAAATCCGCCGTCTTGACGGTCAAATTGACGTCATTGACCCGTGTGGTGCACTTTGTCGTCAACGCTTCAACCATGATGCGATCAACACGTGGCACACTTTGTCATGGACCGGAGCACTTTGTCGTGGACGGCAGAAATGACGTCATAATGAGCCACTGCACAAGGTCTATAAACTGTCTTGCTAAACCTGACAAAACCCTAGCTGGTGAGTTTCTGGGCTGTTGTGCAGATATCAACTGATCTGTCCACTCTGGGGCCTCTGGCATCATGATTTACTGAAATCCCTGAATTGAATTACAAACTCTATCGGACTGTTGCTACGGTGATACTTGACAACTACAGTCACATACTAAGTTGCCATAGTAACAAACTATATCCTCTTAAACCAACTAATGAAAATCCAAATACTATGAAATGCAATAAATCAAATAATTTGAAACCCAGGAGGAAATGTGACAAAGATCAGTTGCATCTTCTCTTTCCAATTAACTTTGTATCAAAATACTCTAAAGTCATAAAATATCTCCCGAAATTGAGATGGGATGGGAAACGTGATGAATGAGAAGACTGAGTTGCCTGGGCATGAGGTTTTGTTGCACGTTTCACCATAGGATGAGTTGAGACACAGTTCAACTCATGAATGGACAGTTCTCGTGATTTCCCAAAACTGATCCTGAGGCTATCTGTGGTTCTTCGCAGTCATTCCATCTGCGGGTGATCCACCGACTTTACAACGAGTTTACAATCAGTTTGCGATTAGTTCACGACGCGTTTGCGACTCATTTACGACAAAAAATCATAGCCCGTTGATCAGCGTTCATGATTCGTTCACGACGAGTTTGCGACTCGTTCACGACTGAATTCTGTTGACGACTAGTTTGCGACGAGAACAAACATGTTTGATTTGGTTTGGTAGATCAGCTTCAACGTCACGTCATTTCTTTACGATGCGACTAGTTTACGACGAGTTTGCAACTCGTTGACGACTGCCGTCGTGAACTAATCGCAAACTGATTGTAAACTCATGGTAAAGTCGGTGGATCACCCGCATTAACCTGCCACACACTTGATGAGCACTAAAGCAGGCAGCACACCAGGCAAGGTGAGTGTGATAACACAAGCGATCTAATCATCACTGATCTCATCAACCAGCGCAGACTAGTGATGTCAGTTTTGGTATTCTTTAATATTGGGTGAACATCGCTGGTGAGAAGATTCTAGTGCACACTTGGTGTCATCAGCGATTTTTGCTCAGGAGCAATCAGATCGCTTGCGGTATAGGCTAGTATATACAGTGGAACCCCGGTAACACGACCACCCACGGGACAGACCCAAAGTGGTCGCGTTAGCGGGGTGGTCGCCTTACCGAAATCGGCCCGAAGGTGGTTGGGAATGGGGGTATGATTTCTGCACAAATCTTCGGACAACAGAATGCTGCCAGAAATTAGGGGATTTTCAAAGATCAACCTGCTGTAAATCATCATATCATGTGTACACTTCCTGTTGGTCGGGGTTCAATAAGTTTGATTATTGCACCAATCCCAAGAAACAATATTGCTGTTATTTTAATGGTTATCGAACTTGCTGCGAGGGAACTGTCACAAAAAACTGGCAACAATCAACTACAACGAAAAGATCAGACAGCGGTTATAGTTATGATGATGATGAGCCTTCACATTTAACTCTGTAAGTATATGAAGTCAAGTTGAGTAATGCGTGAGATTTCTACGATCACACAAATACTACTTGTCCCAATGAATTGGATTTCACTTCAGATTAATGTTGTCATATTACATTTCAGATGCATTGGAGTACCTTTTGCTGTCATTTTCACTATTTTGATAATCATTGGAATCTGCTGCAGTCAAATGTCAGCATCTAGAGGAGCGGTGCGAGTATCTCCACCAGCCTCAACTGGTAAATGTCTTTTAATATTCTGACACGACACCATTACATGCACGAGGGAAACCGAGCCTACCATGAGCCAAAGAGGACGGTAAAAATTTACATCCGCGATCCCACCACTCTTCAGGGTCTCCATGCAGAAATGGTGGGCTGGTCCTGGCATGTCCTGGTGGAAGTACAGCTGCAACTTTGTGGGCAGGAAATATTCCCGGCACAGTCTAAAACTTTTCTTTCCCATCATGGTTGCCAAGTTTTATCTACATTCAACTGGGCATCTCTCTGCAGGCTGCCGTAGGTCAATCGACATTGGCGGGGGCCATAGCTATGATAGAGGGCAGCACACTGAAACCGGATCCCATACACTGGATGCTGTTTGTGTGGAAAACAGATCAGGACCCAGATGTCACTCTCATTTCAATAGCTTAGTAACCACTAGTGACACCTATTGAGGCAGTGGGCTACATATGTTGGCAGTCAACCTGAAGTAATCATCAGTTAAACACAATGGGCCGTATGCACCAAACAAAGATATCTTGAACTCAGGTTGAGCGACATCTTTTCCATTGTCACATCATGCCCTGGCAAATCTGAACAAATGAAACGTTGTGGCTCAACCTCAGTTCAAGATAATCTTCGTTTGGTGAATACGGCCCAATATCTCCAAGCTTATCTCAAAATAAGCTGGATCATTATACAACTATTTATTTTTGCAGTTTACAATGTGCCCGTCCAGCCAAACATGAGAGCAGGAGCAAGAAGTGGAGTTCAGCCAGTTGCACCACCGGAAAATGCCAACCCCAGGCAACCAGAACAACCGGTGCAGCATCCACTACCTTTCATCACACGACCAGAACACCCGGTGCAGCACCCACTACCTTTCATCAGACAACCAGAACAACCGGTGCAGCAACGACGACCTTTCATCAGACAACCAGAACAACCGGTGGAGCAACGACCACATTTCATCAGACAACCACAACAACCAGTGCAGCAACCAATGGAACCAGCTCCAGCTGGATCAACTCGTCCCCAGTTCACGCCCCCAAACCGACTATCTGCATCTTACTCTGCCCAGATGTCACAGGTGATGCTGGAATCTGGCCCAGCACCACCCCCATCTTATGAGACTGTCATGAATTCTGCTGAAGGAGTATATCCAACGTATAGGTCAACTCCACCAAGAAGTAATGTCCCAACGGATCAACAATCAGATCAGGATTGCAATGACAGCTAGGGCTGCACCAACGAAGATTATCTTGAACCATAGCTTTTCATTTGTTCAGGTTTGCCAGGGCATGATGTCACAATGGAAAAGTTGTGGCTCAACCTGAGGTCAAGATAATCTCTGTTGGCCTACGTCCCTCAATGCGAATTTTTTGATGTGATGCACAAACCAGATTTATGTGATCAACAACTACATGTCACAGGCCTAACACGACATGTTGATTACGCGATACACTAGTCATATTTCATGCAATGAACAATATTTGGTTTATGTGATGCACAATTATGTGATTAACAAGGTGTAGGCCTAGTTCATGTGATAAGCAAGATATGCATTATGTGATTAACAAGGTGTAGTTCATGTGATGAACAATACATGTATTTTGTGAATGACCCAAGGTACAAAAATAGCCCCGCTGTTGCGGGCGTAACCCCTCGGCCTGTGTGTTTTACTGAAAGAAGATATGGGAAGTGGTATACCCTGTAATGAAGCTGAAATGAAGTAGTTGAATTTGTTACCTGGAGGGTTGGTAGTTTTAGGTAATTGCAGTCAATATTGTGACGTGAATTGGAGACTAAAAATCCAAAGCATTCTCAAGTTAGAGCGTTCACGTCGTTGACCAATCAGGTATCAGCTTTTGACCTCTGTCACCTTGAAATCTAGGTGTAATCAAAAACCCGTCTGATATGTTGTGTACCCTGACTGGATACACCCACCATACAAATTTCATGAAGTTTCGATGACTAGTTTAGGAGTAATCGCAAAATGTTGTCATTTCACTATGTGCCCCCTGGTGGCCAAAGTAGGAATCAGAACCGGTCGATTTTCAATAGCGAGAAGCGTCATGTCATGAGGTATCAACATACAAAATGTGAGACGAAAATTCCAAAGCATTCTCAAGTTAGAGCGTTCACGTCGTTGACCAATCAGATTTCAGCTTTTGACCTGTGCGACCTTGAAATGTAGGTCAAATCAAAAACCCGTCTGATATGTTGTGTACCTTGACTGGATGCACCCACCATAAAAATTTCATGAAGTTTCGATGACCAGTTTAGGAGTAATCGCAAATTTTGTGTTTTCACTATGTGCCCCCTGGTGGCCAAAGTATGAATCAGATCTGGCCGATTTTCAATAGCGAGAAGCGTCATGTCATGAGGTATCACCATACAAAATTTGAGATGAAAATTCCGAAGCATTCTCAAGTTAGAGCGTTCACGTCGTTTGCGTGACGCCGGACGACGACGCCGGACGACGACGCCGGACGACGACGACAGACGCACAGACAGACGCCAGCGTGATGACAATACCCCGAAGACCCTGATGGGCCTCGGGGGCCTCGGGGTGAAAAGCACAAAATTGACACACTAAATGATAATAAACAAGAAGTCAATCTCCAGGATTCACGAATTTTCGACCCCAACCGGGGTCTTTTTCAAGTGGAACTTTACAATCTGAAACTCTAGAAAAGTTCCACTTGAAAAAGACCCCGGTTGGGGTCGAAAATTCGTGAATCCTGGAGATTGACTTCTTGTTTATTATTATTTTGTGAATGACATGTTGTAGTTTATGTGATGAACAAGAATATGCAAAATGTGATGAACAAGGTCATGTAAAATGTGACTGAGAAGACAAAGGGCTATGATGAATAAAATGCTGCTGAGCTACAGAATGTTGCACAATTGACCTCCCTTCCGCGCCGCACACTATCTGCGTACCACATGCAGCGTCATGCACGTATACCGGCCGGCCTCGTATCTTCTGCGGGTGTCGCGTGCCGTCATGACATTACGTAGTGAAGGCGTACCGTCATTCGCCCGTGGTGACGCAGAAGAGACGCGTGATGCACCCGTACCATACGCAATGAACTGAATCGTACCTGCTGCGTCACATCCGGGGGAGTTATTCGGATAAAGGTAGGTCAATTGTGCAACGTACTGTAAGAGAAAATATCAGGAAACATGTCGAGAAGTCCACAAGCTGACGGGTTAAAGAATGAGAATGAATGACTTACAGTTTATTTTCTTCTGTATAAATCTTAGCTTGCATGCTGTTCGATATGTCGCGAATCGTATCACATCAAAATTTTGGGCCCCTGAAACGAAAAAGCCAATAAATCATTATATATTTTACCTACTGGGGAATGAATACTTGAGAAATAGAAATCTTCCGCCAAAGAATCAATGACCTCACTTTACATAGATCACCAGCAGAGCATTTTGCAGCAGCTTCAGTTCAAATACAGTCGATTTTTTATCATTCCTGCAAAAACACTTTAAAATCAAATTTTTCAATTTCTCACAACCACTCGCAGCATATAGAACAAATATGAAAAGAATTGCTGAAAAAAAATGAATTGCACCCTGTAATTCAAAGAAGGAAGCCTGGAGCTAAATCCATTTATTCATTATCTTTCATATTCATTTCATCCTATTCACCTTTGATGTACATTTTTTCAATTCAGTTTTATTCCGTGACAACTATTGATGCCCATCTCATGCACTGATTTCCACTTGGCAAAACGCGCTCACAAAATATGGCATGACTTGCGACACAAAAATGTGACCCATGACAGCAAAATGAGTTGGAATGTGACGGAAAGAAGACCCAAGATGACACCAGAGTACAATGACAGAAATGGACAAAGACAAATTTCACAATGGGCAGACAATCCTGAAATCAACAAACCGTCGATGTCACCTTGGGCCTTCTCTCCGGTGCATTCCAACTCATTTCGCTGTGACGGGTCACAAATATGGCATGCTACATCGGTACTATTGTAGTGCTACACTGGGATATGGCACCGCAGTTATTTAACCAAAGATACCTTCCCACCAAAGACCTATCTAGTCTTCACGCACAACGTGGTCAACTGAGGAATCTATAGGCCATGTGCAGCTGATGTCATCACAGAAAAATCCGCCGTA
This sequence comes from Notospermus geniculatus, assembly GCA_002633025.1. NCBI lineage: Eukaryota > Metazoa > Nemertea > Pilidiophora > Heteronemertea > Lineidae > Notospermus > Notospermus geniculatus. Next base: position 85,174 of record NMRB01002241.1, read on the forward strand.
TTGACGGTCAAATTGACGTCAACGCTTCAACCATGATGCGATCAACACGTGGCACACTTTGTCATGGACCGGAGCACTTTGTCGTGGACGGCAGAAATGACGTCATAATGAGCCACTGCACAAGGTCTATAAACTGTCTTGCTAAACCTGACAAAACCCTAGCTGGTGAGTTTCTGGGCTGTTGTGCAGATATCAACTGATCTGTCCACTCTGGGGCCTCTGGCATCATGATTTACTGAAATCCCTGAATTGAATTACAAACTCTATCGGACTGTTGCTACGGTGATACTTGACAACTACAGTCACATACTAAGTTGCCATAGTAACAAACTATATCCTCTTAAACCAACTAATGAAAATCCAAATACTATGAAATGCAATAAATCAAATAATCTGAAACCCAGGAGGAAATGTGACAAAGATCAGTTGCATCTTCTCTTTCCAATTAACTTTGTATCAAAATACTCTAAAGTCATAAAATATCTCCTGAAATTGAGACGGGATGGGAAACGTGATGAATGAGAAGACTGAGTTGCCTGGTCATGCCCACCGGGCATGAGGTTTTGTTGCAAGTTTCACCATAGGATGAGTTGAGACACAGTTCAACTCATGAATGGACAGTTCTCGTGATTTCCCAAAACTGATCCTGAGGTTATCTGTGGTTCTTCGCAGTCACTCCATCTGCGGGTGATCCACCGACTTTACAACGAGTTTACGACCAGTTTGCAATAAGTTCACGACGCGTTTACAATGAAAAATCATAGCTGGTGGATCAGCGTTCACAATTCATTCACTACGAGTTCGGTTTGGTGGATCAGCTTCAACGTCACGTCATTTCTTTATGATTAGTTTGCGACTAGTTTACGACTAGTTTGCGACTTGTTGACGACTGCCGTTGTGAACTTATCGCAAACTCATGGTAAAGTCGGTGGATCACCTGCATTAACCTGTCACACACTTGATGAGCACTAAAGCAGGCAGCACACCACGCAAGGTGAGTGTGATAATACAAGGGATCTAATCATCACTGATCTCATCAACCAGCGCAGACTAGTAGGTGATGTGCCGGTTTGGTATTGTTTAATATTGGGTGAACATCGCTGATGAGAAGATTCCAGCGCACACTTGGCGCTAACAGTGATTTTTGCTCAGGAGCAATCAGATCGCTTGCGGTATCGCCTGGTGTGCTGCCCGTTTTAGAACCACTGATTACTTCAGCTCAGGATGCCAAAACTGTGGCCGGCCAGTATGTGACACACCTAAAATGGCAATCACAAAATCACGGGACATTAAGATAAGATGTTGGATGAGCTGAGGGTCATGGAAGGAATGATGATACCCAGGACATTCGAGAGATTCATTTCCTGCTGAGAGAAATTGAATTTTGTTGCTGGTACACAAACCGGGTACTTCTTTGCATGATAAGATATAGGCTAACCTAGGAATAAATATGTTGCTAGAATGGATGCAGGAAGAGGTTCGGCCATTGGTAAAATGATGGCTGCACCATCTCACTGTTGATATCCAGATAGCACTATAGATCGATGGCGTTGATTGCGGACCATGTTTACATGACTTGACCAGGGTAACCTCTTTTTAACGGGCCGCCCTGAATTTATTTCTGGCGGGATACCTTAACAAAGCACATCAGTGTGTTACCCAGCGCTTCTAGATCAAAGTGGATGTTAGTTTTTATCTATACCTGGCTGTGTCTTTGCGTGACTGCCGTGGAAACGAAAAATTTGCACTTCTATGTTTACATAAAAACGTGGAATCATCATGACGTCCCCCCGTGACGTTGCATTGGCATGCCTGGATGTACAGGCCGACACTACGCTCACTTTGTGACGTGACGTCATGACGTCACTCGCTGTGGAAAGTCACGGCCGAATTTCGCACATGGGGAGTTGTTTCAGGCATTGTCAGGTGGCAAAACTCGTCTATTTTACTGACTCGAAAGCAGATTTTCTCTAGAATTTCGTTACTTTAGTAAAATAGGGAATATCTTCTCCCAGATGCATGAAAAATAAAAGCGGTTTCTTTACAAATAAGTTTCGAAATAGAGGTGTCATTTGGTGTTGTCAGTTTTCACCCGAGATGGTCCGCAATCAATGACGTTTATCTATAGTGTTGCTCGTTTTGTTTAACTAATGTTGGCAGCATCTTAGATCTTACTTTATCTTGGCAACATATCCCATTTGACTTACCATGAAGGTAAAATTAATGCCATGATAGTGCCAGTACTGTTCCGGTCAAACCAAATCTGTGGGCTGAATCTGACTTGCATTGTGAGATTGCCAATGAGTTTGGCGGGATGTTGTTAGACTGCATAAGCAGACACATCAACAAATAATGCATCCTCCAACAGCATGGGATTGTACATGTACCTCGCTCATCTTCATCCACTACATTGTGTGTAGTGTATGAAAAGCCCTGCTATGGGAGGATGCAGATAAATGAGTCAGAATCTCTGTCATTCCTTTACAATGGTGTTTGTTCAATAGGAGAAGTAATTAAGACAAAATATCAAGTGTTCTAAAGACCTTGATTACACTTAACGAGGATGACTCAGCCAAGAAGATGACATGATGGGACATAATGATATCTGTTATGTATCCAGACTAGATCTTTCTTATCTACCAAAGAGCAAGTACAGAAATGTGGTGACGAGAAATCTTTCCAGGATATGAGAATTCAGCAAAAAAGAGATTGCGGAGGCTGAAAGGTGATGTTTTCACACATACCACCAAAGATCTCAGGATGGGTGTTCATCCGACATGTCAGGAAAAACCAATTATAGACTTGCTTAGCTTATAAACTTGTACATTTGTCAGAAACCTTTGTGGATGGAACTGATGGAGATGCCAAGAAAGAGTATTGGTCTTGTTACCATCAACTAAAAGTCTTCAGCTGACCACCATAGCTTTTGTACTTAGAAGATAGGTTCATAGACCGATGGAACTTATAGCGAAATGCAAATGGACTTGTCAGGAACCTTGGTGGATGGATTTGATGGAGACCTCAAGAAATATCATTGGTCTTAGCTGCCATCATAACCACAGAGTCTACAGTGAACAGTCCTATGGAATTGAAGAGACCCCAAGAAAGGTCCCATTTTGCTCTTGTACCTAAATGGTAGATGTATAGGCCTAAACCTATATGTATACAAGGATATGGCTCATAATAGACTTGTCTCAAACATCTGTTGATGAAATTAAAAGGATACTGCAAGATTACTTGTCTCAGCTACTATCAGCTGCACCCTTTACAGCAATGATAACCATGTCCATTAACTTTCGAAGCAAGACCATAGGTGCAAGGACCTATCAAACCTACATGGCCATTAAAGTGGCCGTAGGTAACTAAAGAAATGAAGCAGTGCACTGAAAGTGCTTCACTACTTCTACAGGTATTAGCCACTAATATGGAATAAATTGGTAATAAAAAATGTATGCAGTCAATTAATTTGCAGTATAAAAGGACTTGGACTAATGGAGTGGATATGGCTTTCACTTTTATAACATTCCAACACAGCATCTGTCAAATCAATACTGTCGCCAAACATTTACGAGATTTATCGCTTTCGTTCAGAATTAAGTTATCAAAACATTTCCCCGTGCGTCATATGTTATTTGCCGGGATTCATATGCAAATATCCCTCATTATGTCAAATGTATAACAATCAAAATGACTTTTTCAGGCAAATTTTTTATCAAATTGATGGCAACATCACTCAAATCCTGCGAGCTGCGGTGCCATTGTTTTCATGCCAGCACACTGCTAATGGTGATTTTATCACAACATTCCTGAAAAGTTTGAAGAAGCACGTCGGTACATTACAAGAATTGATTATAAATTTGTGGGCAGCACAGGAATTGATCCTAAAATCTATTCTACATGTATATGCATCGAAGGGATCAGCTATGAATTTCCTTTTTAGTCAGGAAAGAAATGGGTTTCAAGATATTCATTTAATCCCTTTACAGTCAAAGGAGAGGGAAAGTGTTTCAAGATATTCATTTAATCCCTTTTCAGTCAAGGGAGAGGGAAAGTGTTTCAAGATTATCTTTTAATCCCTTTTCATTCAAAGGAGAGTGAAATGTTTGAAGATGATGTTTTAATCCTTTTTCAGTCAAAGGAGAGGGAAATGTTTCAAGATGATGTTTTAAGGCTTTTTCAGTCAAAGGAGATGGAAATGTTTCAAGAGATGTTTTAAATCCCTTTTCAGTCAAAGGAGAGGGAAATGTTTCAAGAGATGTTTTAAGCCCTTTTCAGTCAAAGGAGAGGGAAATGTTTCAAGATGATGTTTTTAATCCCTTTTCAGTCAAAGGAGAGGGAAATGTTTCAAGAGATGTTTTAAGCCCTTTCCAATCAAAGGAGAGGGAAATGTTTCAAGATGATGTTTTAACCCCTTTCAGTCAAAGAAGAAGAAATATATTGCAAGGGGATTCAAGATGACATTTTTAATCTTGTTAAAGCCGAATTCACGAAGTACCAGTACCAGTTGCACCCATTTCCTAGTAACAGACAATAAATTGACTACCTGAATCCTGATTGACCAAACATAAAAAGATTTCAAATCAATTTCCTGCTTGCCATGCCGTCAATGTATCCTTGATTGATGATTGGTAAGCAAGTCAAAACGAAGCAAAAATCGTTAGAAATTTAGATGTCAGAAGAGTACAGCGACTGTTGTATAGATCAATAGAGCATGTTAAAGTTGTCGATAGAATGTGCTGTTCGCCTGCAGCGGTGGAGGACTGAACACCACAGGCTGTACCAGCTGTGCTAGTTTTTCCAACTGCGTCAAAAAAGGTGATGGCGTTTTAGCGCCTATGTCAGAAACATGTCAGATCCGATTTCCAGATATCCTCGTCAACTGGCCAATCAACAGGTCCTAAATTGACATGTCCATGCAAGACCAGCGAACACCATCATCCAAGTTGTTTTAAAGCATTTCTTTTTTCACATCTGGTTCAACTATTTCTCAATGCAGTCCTCAGCTACGTGTTCAGTGTTTCCACCAGAGGGTACGAAGGGACTTTTTTACTATCCTAGTACCTTCAAAGGAACAGAAAAGGGCCATTTTCTTTAATTTCATGGGGGTTTTGCAGATTTTGAAGAAATTTGTACCCTCAAAAAAATTTCTGGCAGAGACCCAGGGGTAGCGAGCATAAAGGGGTCGTTACCCTACGTCAGGCCTAAGTCAGGTGTAGTGCTGGTCGCGGCCCTATACTCGACCAGCACTACACCTGGCTTAGGCCTGACGTAGGGTAACGACCCCTTTATGCTCGCTACCCCTGGTGTTCAAGACATACCCATCTAAGTCCACCCCATTGGAGTAGAACAGATGTGGTTACGCAACATGTACAGACTACAGATTTGAAATGAAGAAACACGCGTCTTCGACCAGATAAACTGTCACTTCACTGACACACGCCTCGCATAAGAAACTGACGCCACGCAGTCCGTGAAGCATCTGATCGAAGTTTTATCTACTTTACAAGCGAGGCTGTGGTGTGTTCTAGGAAAAGGATGACTGATTTTGATTAATGGAGACCTGATCTATCACATCGATAGAAGAATGTCAACTGGTATTCACTCAGATTTTCCAAATGTAAAGTGACTGAGTGCCAGGATAAGTAGCATAGTCAAGCTGGCATCACTTTGGCCATCATTTGTTCAATTGGGCAAGCTGTGGTAGTTCAGCTTATAATCATAATCTCTTCATTGGTCAAGCTTAGGTGGTTTGACTGTCAGTTATTTGTTCAATATTGGTCAAGCTCAGCTTCACCTGTTATTTGTGGAATTGGTTAAGCTTCCGTAGTTCAGGTTTAGTCGTAATCTGGTCAAGCTCAGGTGGTTTGGCTTCACCCGTTATTTGTTCAATTGGTCAAGCTCACGTAGTTCAGCTTTAGTCATAATCTCTTCATTGGTCAAGCTCAGGTAGTTCAGCTTTAGTCATAATCTGTTCATTGGTCGAGCTCAGGTGGTTTGGCTTCACCTGTTATTTGTTCAATTGGTCAAGCTCACGTAGTTCAGCTTTAGTCATAATCTGTTCATTGGTCAAGCTCAGGTGGTTTGGCTTCACCTGTTATTTGTCCAATTGGTCAAGCTCACGTAGTTCAGCTTTAGTCATAATTTGTTCATTGGTCAAGCTCAGGTGGTTTGGCTTCACCTGTTGTTTGTTCAATTGGTCAAGCTCACGTAGTTCAGCTTTAGTCATAATCTGTTCATTGGTCAAGCTCAGGTGGTTTGGCTTCACCTGTTGTTTGTTGAATTGGTCAAGCTCAGGTAGTTCAGCTTTAGTCGTAACCTGTTCATTGGTCAAGCAGGTGGTTTGGTTACACAGTTTGGACCTGTGTCAAAATGTTAAACAGCCTTCATAAATTTGACCCACAATGCACAGATTTGTCAAAGCAGCATAGTAAATTGGGAGAGTCAGCCAAGGTGCTTTATTCAAATACAATACACTCTTTCATGGCCAAGTTTGAGTAGAGATATTCATTTTTAATTACCCAGAAATCAATTAAAAAGTGAGAACTTTTGCCTTGGATTACTGCCACGTCCACAAGTAGCACCAAGAGCCCAAAGCAACTCCTGCATTAAAGCGTTAAAATGTCGGCATTTTAGTGTTAATTGGAAATACAAAGTAACACAAGTGTTCTAAACTCACTGCTGAAAACTTCTCTATTTCATGGTAGTTATTGCAATGGAGGAGTAAAAATCTCCACTAAAGATACTATGACTCTTTTTTGATGGTTATTGCACTAGATGTTTCAACAAGAGTTTCCTAATTAGTTCTACTCTGTTCCACCATGAAGATTATAGTCAGCAAATTGATTTTCCCAAACTATGTTCCATTATGGTGGAGAAAATTGTCATGTGCCATGAAGCAGTAGGAATGAAGCTAGCTCAAGCATTGACTATGTTTGCTGTGATCAACATTTGGGTGGGGTCAGGAAGTTTCCCGTGCTGCAGGGAATTCCCTGTTCCAGGGTCGCATGATGTTGTCCACTATGTCATGAGAAATGACAATGTAGACAACGTAATGGGAAATTGCTAGAATGATTATGACATTACCATGTTGACCACAATGTAATGGGAAATGTCTAGCATTATCTCATGATGTTGATCACAATGTAATGGGAAATGTCTAGCATTATCTCATGACGTTGATCACAGTGTAATGCGAAGTGGCTAGAATTATGACCTGATGGTATTGTTCAGTGTGTAATAGGAAATGGCTAGCATTGTCATTTCATGATGTTGATCACAATATAACAGGAAATGTCCAGCATTATCTCATGATATTATCCAAAATGTAATGGGAAATGTCTCGCCTCATCTCATGATTTTGTCCATTACGTAATGGGAAATATCTGGCATTATGATTTCATGATGTAATGGGAAATAGCAAGCATTATGCTCTGGAATGATGTCCACAATGTAACGGAAAATGTCTTGCATTATGATCTTATGATGTTGTCCACAAATGCAAATGCCATAGAAGTGTTCACGTGATTACTATGTATTCTGTAGAGAACACTGGTCATGATTGAACCCCCTGACCAAACGCCAACTGTGATTTGTCAATATAACCACATGTGACATGTGTAATAAGACTTATGGCAGTGAACCATTCCCTCTTTGATTCGGCTTAATCAACCCTCCAGTTACATTCATCACATATAAGAGATGCCAACCTAATGGTATGAGCTTATAGTTTTCCATTAACTGAGTTAGCGCAAAGGTAAAATGATTGGTCCTCAGGGTTTGGCACTTCTGACAAAGGGATTTCAGGGAAACGCCCGCACACTTTCAACAGAAACCAATTAAATCTTTGATACTTGTAATGAACAACCCTGGCAGCAATTCCTTCAGCAACATCATTGATGACAAAGTTGGTAGTGATGATAATGTTGACATCAGAAGTACTGTAAGGCTGAAATAGCTCAAGGCCTTCAACATAAAGTACCAACCCCTGTCACCTACTCAGTTTTGTTCTGGATTAGGCCCTATTCCCTAAAGCCTGCAGCACACGTCACCACTTTTGTTGCTCATTCAGGCAATTTTCATGGGGTCGCCACGAAAATGGCCAAGTGTGCTGTGGCCGGCAACGACCACTCACCACGGAAATTCTGTGGTGACCACGAGTTGCCACAAGTTGCCGAAAATCAAACAGGTTTGATTTCTCACAACGAAAATTGCTTGTAGTTGCGATGTGTGGTGATGCGTGGCCATCAGCAACACACGAGACCACTGAGTGGTGATGTCTGCTGTAAACCGGCAACAACCACAAAAATTTCCAACCATGAAAATTGCCTGTACGAGCAACGAAAATGGTGACGTGTGCTGCTAGGTTAAAGCAGGCAGGACACCAGGTAAGTTGAGGTCAATATTGCAAGCAGTCTGATGATTTTGTTATTCACTTGGATATTATAAGGATCGCCATTAGAAACCAACCAGCAGACCTTTACAGAGTTAATCTATCTCCTTGCTAATTGTCAAAGAAGCTGCAACAACAAGTAGCTGAGAAAGTAATGATATAGATGGGTGTACTTATCAGATGGTTGCTGCAATTACTGGGTCAATCTACCACTTTGATGCTCCTTGTGGCTAAAAGATTGCAACACCATCAAGCAGAGGCGGATATGAGTTGGAAAGATGGTAAGGAGCCATTAGGGTCAGAAAGAGGTGAATGTTTGGTGAGAAGGTGGTCATCAGGATGAAATCAGCCTACTTAGAGGGCAGCTGGAGCATCTTTGAGGAGGCAAAGCAGGCCAGATGAGGTGATTATGTGCGCTTCCCAAACAGCTTGCTTTCCATTTTGGTCTGGTTGGAATGCCTTGTGGGAATCCAATCCAAGTTACAAAAGGGTGCTCTGTATAATGTACTGGGTAGGCTAATGTATTTCAGATCTCTAATTCAGTTGCCATGACACACCTCTCTCCAAGCCGAGGTAAAAAAGGCCCAATGAATTCCATCCTTGCTATTGGTAAACAGGCAGGCACTCGAATAGCTCTTACAAAAAAAGATATCAGCCTGATCACGTTCAATTTTTTTGTTCAATTTTCTCAGAAAACAGACCATTCTAGCAAGCTACCTTATGGCTTCCTACTTTGGAATGATGCTGTATAGCCAACAGGGTGTAATAATTATATACATCATTATTACCCCTTGTTCTAATACCATCTATATCAAATACCGTATTTTCGCGACTATAGGGCGCACCTGACTATAAGGCGCACCCCCTAATTTCACCCTAAACCCTTGACGAAATCCATACATAAGACGCACTGTCCTATAAGACGCACCTCCCTATAAGACGCAGTCATCAGGTGAACCACAGCAATGTTATGCATCAAACTGACCTGGTTGTATGATTAATTAGCTTNAGTAACAATACTGGCTTTCAGAAAGATTACATATCAAGAAGTCAACTTCCAGAAACTAACGAATTTTCGACCCAAGCGGTGTCTTCCTCAGGCACTTTTCAGTTGGAGAGACCAGAAAAGTCTTTTCTGGAGTTGGAGAGACCAGAAAAGTCTTTTCTGGTCTCTCCAACTGAAAAGTGCCTGAGGAAGACACCGCTTGGGTCGAAAATTCGTTAGTTTCTGGAAGTTGACTTCTTGATATTTATCACTTTGTGTGTCAATTTTTGTGCTTTCTTCTTTCAGAATGATTGATGCAAAAGGTATAAAATCAACTGTTCTGGAGACACTTCAAATACCGATGACAAAAATATCCCAGTCCAGGATTACTACCTGAAAAAATCTTGCCAATTTCACAAGATGCATCTCAAATTGTTGTCACCATGATTGCCTGAGACACAACGGCTAGTTTACCAGTTGCTTTATTGCTTTGCAATTTGATGCAGGTTGCTCGTTTGAAGTACAAAGATGTTGCAATTGTGGTGATGTGTAATGATGAGAACGACGCAATCTGGAACAGATTACCATTGAAGCATCATCCCTTAGTTTTTTCTTGATATTTTTCTCCAAGGTGTTATCTTATCATTGGGTATCTGTTTTGCCTTTGATTTACTTCTCATGTCTTGGTTGTGGATTAAGCTGTATAATGTATCAAGATTACAAAGACACTTCTTTCACATACAGTGTCAAATCCGATATTATACTTGAAAGTGGCGTGTGTGAGAGTTTTATTTGAAAGCAGTGGTGATGATTATAAAGAAGATACGGAAGATCATCTTCAGATGACTCAAGTATACAGTTTGAGGTACACTGGAGACTGAGTGTTTTTTATTACCCAGTGTCTTTGCCAGGTACGAAAACATACATATCAGTCAGCATTGTGAGAGAATGTAGCCAGTCTAGGAAAACCTTTCTGATGTCGCAATTGAGGAAAGTGTTGATGGCCTTGGTGAACCTGCACATTTCAACAGCTGAAATGTACTTTGTAACAAGTAAACAGTACCAGATCAATGCACAGGCAATCTAACAACCCTTGCCGATGGGTTTTCCAAGACCGCCTCACAATTACAGCCAGCAGCCAGACACCACAGTTTCCTTGCACATAACATTAGCACACTAGAAACTAGCCTTCCCTCTCAATAATGTATTACTTTCATGATCAAGACATAGACATCATCAAATATTTAAACAAGAAATCTAGCCTCCAGTGAAGTGGCTGCTTAAAAATTGTACAGCAATTGCAGAACACGTCATGTTCCTCTGAGCTGCTGTTATGCTGGATTGATGGGAATGGTGCACGATTACATGGATTTCTTGAGGGATGTTTGTTGATATGAATGTAAAGTAACAGTGCACCATACTAATCCCTGTCATGATTCCAGTTCTTCAAAAGTACACTCCCTCAGGACATTATTTTTGCAGGTTGCTTGGATGTACGAGGAAACAAGAATGACGCAGTGATACCCCAGGCCAGTGAGTCTGAATGTGGGAGATGGTGAGGGGGTTGATAACCCAGGCAGGGTTTCCTTTAGAGGAGTGTATGGTAGGAAGGATGATAGAGGAAACAAGATGCAGTGAATACCCCAGACGAGTGAATCTGAATATAGGGGAGATGGTAGTGGGGGGGGGGGGGGTCNAACCCAGGCAAGCTTTCCTTTTAAAGAGTGATAGGAAGGATGATAGAGGAAGCAAGATGCAGTGAATACCCCAGACCAGTGGGGAGATGGTGAGTGGTCGAAAACGCAGGCAGGTTTTCCTTCAGAGGAGTGTATGATAGAGCAGCAAACAGACCAAGTCTAGATGTGGAGGAGTGTAGAAATGTGTGACAAATAGCACAGACCAATTTAGGCTCAGAGGAATCCAGAAAAGGAATACCCAATGCAAGCCTGGATTATGGACGAGCAAGGCTGATGTGGCTGCACAATGAACCAGCAGGCAAAAGGATGATAGAGTAGCCAACAGACCAGGCTAGCCTAGCTGTAGAGGGTTACAGGAAAATCCAAGGACCTCCTGCTCCTGATAGAGCAGCCAATAAGACCAAACAAGCCTAGATGTTGAGGATTATAGGAACATCCAAGGACCTCCTGCTCCTGATAGAGCAGCCAACAACAGATAGAGCAGCCAACAATAGAGCAGCCAACAACAGCCCAGGCAAGCCTAGATGTAGAGGATTCAAGAGGAACATCCAAGGACCTCCTGCTCCTACAGCAGCCAACAACAGACCAAACAAGCCGAGATGTTGAGGATTACAGGAACATCCAAGGACTCCTGTTACACAGACTAACAAGGTGCAGAGGAAGGAAGGGATAATGTAATGGCAAGTAGCCAACATGGCCAAAGCCTTGATATAGAGGAGTAAGGCTAATGTGGCTGTAAATGAACCAGCAAGTCATGACAAAGGACTGACTGTCATGAATATCTAAATGAACATGGGATACAGAGGTAAATATAATGATGCTGGAGTGATCAGTGCTGGCAAGCTTTGATGCAGAGAATTATAAGCTAGCGACAAAAAGTAGCAGCTCCTGTGATTCGATGTGAAAGAGTACCTGATTCCAAAAGCAGTAAATTTGGCCCTCAGCTAATCAAGCAACATGGTAAACATTGACTCAACAGTCAGAGAATGCCAATATCACCCAGCAGAAGGCAAATTAGCAAAGCTAGACTAGGAAATCACATCCAAATGGGCACGATATTTGCTCTCAATGGGTGGAATTTGTCAAAAACAAGCAGACTAACAGAAGAAATTAGACACTGAGGCTCCACAGAGGATTCTAATTGGCAACCAAAGCCGCCCTAAAGGAGCCTTCAGTCAATTATTTCAAAACACAAGAAACATTAAAGTCAGAAGCAAATGAGGTTTATTTTGGTTGATGTCCAATGTCACTCAACAGGGGAAATGCTGGATGGAGGAAGAGAAGGAATGGAAGGCAAATCAGATGTCAGTGTCACTTCAACAGCTACCGGTAGTGGGAATGAAGTCCAAGAAGGGAAAGAAAGATGGGGCAATTCAGATCAGTTCAATGAGGACAGGGGTGGATCCAGGATTCTGGTAAAGGGGGGCACAGAAGGCCACCGGCGGAGCAATGAAGGTGAGTCGTGAAGCCATGGCAGGGGGTCTGGAGAAAATGTTGAAATTTAGAAGGCCGTTGATGCACTGATTTCCAAGCATCTGAGGGACAAATTACAAGGCAATTCTGTGGCACTTTGGAAAAGGGCAATTTTTCTAACGTTCAGACGTTGGTCACCGAAAAATAGGGGCACACGGGCCGGGTGTCCCCCTGGATCCGGGCCTGGAGGAGAAATGAATAGTAGGATAATGGGCGAATTTACTGCCCTTAGAGGCCACCACCAGTTAGCAAATAGCAGTTGCAGACGTTACGGAATTTGACGTCACACTCAGAGAAGAAATGCATGACAAAAGGAACAGCCAACATGAGTCAACTTCACAGCCTTAGAGCTGATGTTGATGTTTTCACATAGAGTTAATCAGTGGTTTAGCAGGGAATGAGCGCTAAGAACCATTGATTACCTCAGGATGATGTTTCCATCCCACCATTTTGTTGGTTCCAAAAATACAGGGTGCAGTGACACATGGTGATACACTGAAAGATAACAATTGTCATCATGTTCACAAATTGGGCACACTTCAAGCAGGGCTTGCCATAGTAGTACGATTTTTGTGACCACTGCAGAATCTCATTTCCATACATGACTGAATTATCTTAACATACACCTACCATGCCCACCCATCCATCACCAAGTCTCACACACACACCATTGACGAAATGCATACGTATACAGTACATACTATCCATGATTATGATACAGACTTGGAGGCTGCTGATCATCGATGGAATCAATGAACTCACGATCAATACACCAGCAGGGATACCATCGGCTATCACCCGTCAAATGTTTGATGCTGGACTCTCGGGGTGTATGTTGTGGAGTGGTAGATAACTCAATGGAGTTGTGGCTTCTTTCTGGTGTAGATGGTCACCAGCAGAGATTTTGGGGTATGGGGAGTCTCTTGGTTGAAAAAACTTGGGTGTTCCATGTTGATTATTCGAATTGGTGCAGTGATAGGAGTGTCAGACTCCTCTCCTAGAGGTTTTGGGCTCGAACTGCAATCATCCCAGTATCCACTCTGTACCCTCAGCTGGTCTGAAAGGACCAAGTGATGTGCTGCTCTTGGATCCCCAGAGTGTCTGGAACCATCAGGCCGGCAATAATGTGAAGCATTGCTGACACTTGCTCGAGCAAAAAGGCTTCTTTAGCTGTAAGATACATGTATGTGAATCACCAAGGAACTACACCTGAAGTGAGCCAATCCAACTGCACCATATGTTATGGCACCTGTCTAAACCCAGGGGAGGTACCACCACAGGTATCCCATTTAGACCACAGTTCATATCACACCTGATAGACTCTCTCATCACCTCCGAAGTCAGGTGAAATATGGGCTGAAGTATCCAACAGAACTGGCCAGCAAAAGGTACCAGTATCTCCAGACTGCAGGACTGCAATCAAAATGCATCCCATTAATATAGGCCTCCTGGAAGGAGGGGTGGCGGGGGGCACAGTGGAAACATCGGCGCCTGCCACCACTGAGGTTGCGGTTCGATCCCCGGTCGTGCAAGTGGCTTTATGAGGTAGAGAGGGCAATCTCTCCTCAACATCGTAGGTTTCCTCCGGGGGCTCCGGTTTCCTCCTACATATCATAAATATCGCCCAGTATTGTTTGATGAGTAGCTATAATGCCCTAAGGGGGCGCTTGCACTCCTGAGATAATTTTTTTAGAAGGAGATAATTTTTTTTAGAAGGAGGGAATTGTCTGAGCTGTCAAATCCCGATGCTGTGACCTTGATCTTGGAGAAAGGGGACTGAGAGGTCTCACCAGCAGAGATCACCAAGATCAAATCATACTTAGTAATTTGAAGACATGTCTGGAAAACTTTTCAAAGTCTATTACCTATCATGACAATGCTGAGGTGATTACAACAACAATGTTAAAGGGGCATGGCATTTTTAATGGCAAATTAATGACGTTTACTATGATTAAGCTAAGTCAAACAAGAAATAAGGAAACAGTCTGATGAAGTATTTGCTTTGGTTTGATTGAGTGTTCTTTGAAGAGGAATAAGTTTTTTACTCAATACTTCATATCACTGACTCATACATTGTCACTTCAGCTTATTTCAGTCCATGTGACATCTGTTTCAGGATCATGCCTCATCCGTGTATACGAACAATTTAAGCCTGGCTCAGGTCGACATTGCGTCTAGTGAAGCAACTCGCGGGCAACTAGCTTTCCGGTGGTGGAAGCAACTCGGAGTGACTGATCAGTTGCCGATTTTGTCGACCTAGCAGGCTTGCGTCTCCAAGCAACTGCCGGATCCGCTAGCTGCTGTGAGTTGCCCATGTTCCACTTTTTTGGCGATTAGTTGTCTCCGGTTATACTCAGATCCGTCGACCTGCGCCTGCTTGCGACTGATCGGTTGCTTGAACGGGGATATTTCATTGAAAATCACGTGATGTATACCGAAAAAAGAAAACGGTGACAATGGAATGGACCGCCATTTTGTACAAATCATGTGCCGCCCACCTTGCTACCTGTCCGCTTCTTATCGACGTGCTGTCGACATGAGCGTGCTGTTCGAGGTAACTGCCAGTTGTTCTGAGTTCCCCGCAATCGCTGAAATGTCGACCTGCATGTGGTTTTTTGATCTGTGACAGATCTGTTGAGTTGCTTCAAGATGCAATGTCGACCTGAGCCAAGCCTTAGATATTTTATAAAAGAGTGAATGATCACTTCATACTACAGACACTACAGGAACAGCTCCACATTGATACACACCATCCATTTCAAAGCACCAAATGCCGAAGGAAGCCATTTTTCAGGGGAATACAGTGAAGTGGACAATGGTGTCTCTCCAAGTACGCACACCAATACATCATGGCAGAATATAAAGTCATCTCAACATTGCATGCAGAACCCTAATGGTAAAACCAATAAAAGCCAATAGGTGACTGTCCTCATCCAAACAACGGCAGTGACAGGCCATTAGGATCTCAGCAGGCGGAGTGGAGGAGTTCATCAGTGTGGCTGTTCGTGAAGGAAGCAGAGATCATGGCAGTGAAGTTGACTGAGCGGTCAGCCAGGACATTTCATATCTTTGCAGTTCGAATCATGTTCTTCATATCACGTCCTCATCTTGAAAAGTGGAGGAACTCATCAGTGCACGTTGGCTCTTTGTGAAGGAAGCCGAGGCCAGCAAAGTTGAATGAGTCAGTCAGCATCCAGGCCAAGATTGGACGATTTCATACATCTTGGCAGTTGGAGCCGTGTTCTTCATGTCTTAATCTTGAATAGTGAAGAGCTCATCAGTGTGGTTGTTTGTGAAGGAATCAGAGATCACAGCAATGAAGTTGACTGTGTCAGTCAGCAAGAATCCAAGGCAAAATCTAAACCTTTGTGGACAATTTCATCTTGTTGGCAGTTGGATTCCTGTCCTCAACAGTGAAGTTGACTAGTTCGATCAGCATTCAGGCCAAAATCTAACAGTTTTTTTACCATTTCTACAGAGAATCCTGGATTTTCTGCAAGGGTCCAGAGATGGTGGTCACAGGCAGACCCGTCCTTGCCGAGACCAAGTGTGGGGGGGGGATGGTGGTGCTAAGACCAAGGTAAGGGGGAGAGGGTGGTTCTGGACCCACTCGACCGGCACCTGCATTTTACACATCTTGGCAATTGGAACCACATTCCTGTACCAACCTTGAGAAGCACCACTTAGTTCTAGTGGTCGACACTCCTATTGATTTTGAAACCACAGGCGGCTTGCGTATGCACAAGTGTTGGTATGCATGACTTGAACAACTCGACGATGAGGGAAGATATTATTCATAAAGTTGAGAGTGAGGAAAATACTTAATCATAAGTAAATTGGAAATAACAGCAAGGTCTGCCAATTCCTTTATCCAGGAGAAGATGTCGTGTCAACCTGTTTGGACAAGGGGGCCCTCGGGCCAACTCATTCAGATTCCAGAGATGATCCCTCTGGAAGAGTCTCGTGAACTGACGGGGCAGAAGATGTTGTACCAACCTGTTTGGACAATGAGAAGGATGCCCACGGGCCTGACTCATTCTGATTCCTAAGATGATGTTCCTTGGAAGATTCTTGTGGACAGAAAGGAGGAGGCAAGAAACATAGCCAAGTCCCTCTAGCCCAGCTAGAGCTAGTTTTTAGTGGGACATGTCTCTACCTCAGGAGGTAAAGCATGATTAAGAAGCAGAAGGTATGGAAGGTCCCTAGTTCAAATTCCTCTGTGGTTCTTCATTTACAGTTACTGACTCATTGAGATTTCGAAGACGAACTCAGGAATGATTCTGATGAATTAACAAGAGTAAACCAGCCCGGTAGAGAATACCTTGATAATTAGACTAAACTGTTCAGACGTGTAGACAACTTTACACCACCAGTACTTGAAAATCAGAGGAACTTTCAAGTCTCCATAAAAAGAGGGTAAGTTATGGCAAAACAGCGGCAAAACCTCGAGCAATTTTACATTTATTGATCCACACAGAGGTATCTAGGAACTCAGACCATAGGAAAACAAGACTGATATGAACATGTTCATTCCGGCCTTCAAAGTCAGAATCCTGTACCGGTACCTTCAACCTCAAGGGAAAACCAGCAGTATGGAAGAAATCAGAGCTATCCAGACAGACACAACCAAACATACCCAATGACTCACACGCAGACCATCCTGGGAATCGTTCACATTGGATTGAATGGCGAATGCTTTGGAGGTTGACCAGTTGTCAGCAGAAGAGGAACGCTTCGTCACGATCCATGCAGAGAGGCATGAAATAGTCATAAATACACTTCATGTATGTCATGCAGGGAAACCCCTCAGCCACTTAGGTTTATAGCGAGATGGTCAACAACTACAGCCGGACAAGTCCCACAAAATCAAGAGTGATCAGATTCATGTCACATCAGACACCAGACTTCACTTATCGATGTAGAAAAGTAGGCAAAACGACTCATGTTTGGACAGCAAATGAGGTTAACTCAATCAATTGGATTGTTAGAGAAGGTCTTCAGGAGGATCAGAGGTTAATCCAGAAGCAATTTTAGTGCAACTTCCACCAATGATTCTAGCTGATCTGGCTTGTGGCCCTAGGCCTAATGGTCATTAACGTCTCTGACCTTCCACAGCAATGGTGGCCAAGAAAGAAAAAATTAATTGCTGATCAGGCATGTCGAGGCCATCGCAAATGGCGGGTAGAGTGCCAGACATGTCAGTAGCTGTATTGATTTTGAGAGGAATGTAGATGTAGCCCGTGTATGATGTATACATAAGTGTGACCGGATGGTGAGATCAAGCACATCACCTCTCTTCATATAAGTACATGGACATGAAATGTATTTTGGATTTGCATTTACCAGTACATGTACATTTTCAATATTTGACCAAGCACACTGGCGGGCAGTAGTGGAAATTGTCCACAAATTGACGAAAATGCCAGAAGTGTTGCTTTCAACTTAACAACTTATCAACTTAACAACTTTCAACTTATCCCGCTGCTGGCGTGAGACTTTGGGCAGGTCTCTTTGCCTCACTGGCCTCTCTCCACCCAGGTGTATAAATGGGTACCGGTCGGAAATGCTCAGATTGTAGCGCTGAATGAGCAGCTCATCTGAGTTCTACTGAAAGGTTTCAGGACAGACTGGGGTTAAAGTGTAAAGTCGGATGAGAACCTCTACCGTTGTTGATATCAGACTATACCCAAACTTTAACTTTTTTTAAAAACAAGTTCTGATGTAATACCGGTAACTAGGCCTACGTGGTGGAGATCATGACCACAGAACTGACTTTTCACAAAGAGTCACGTTTGATACCATAGACAATCGTGCAACCTATATAGTGTCCAAGAGAAGCTGGCTATGTGGTGTATCTCTGACTCCGATGTGGTGCTGGCCAAAAATTGAAATGAACTGAACAAGACACCTCTCCTCTGGGTGAACGTCCTAATCAATGCCACATCTTGAATAAAACATGAGACAAAGTGAACCAAGTGGAGGGCTGATTAATTGATTCCTTGGTCCAATGACATATCGAGGACTCGGTCAAACTTTTCTGATGAAACGGCCGATTGCCCCGAAGTAATAGGCAGAAGCCAAAATTTAGAACACTGTGAACTGAGTGGCACAGGGTACAAATGCGAGGCAGATTTAACTCCAAGATTTTGGACAAACTGGTATCTGGAAAGCTCCCGTGGACAATTGCTGGCCGTTATTCAGCCAGGTCAGCTGACTTAAAACGCCCGTACCGCATTGAAATCTGCCATCCATGTGAACTTAGCTACAGTCCCAGTGATTCAAACTTTTTTACAATTTTTTCATTTTTCGATAGATATTGGCCTTGGCAGGAGGGTTAATAACCGACAAGATGGCATACTGTCTGATGATGGTGACCAAGAGACTGCACCGCCGCGTCTGGAATTCAATGAAATCTGTGATCAGAAGAGATCAGATGGCATACTGTCTGATGATGGTGACCAAGAGACTGCACCGCCGTGTCTGGAATTCAATGAAATCTGTGATCAGAAGAGATAGAGGAAGCCATATTGTGTAAATTACATTGATATGGTTGGAGACGGAACGTTGCCGATGCTAGAGAGAGATTTGAAGGAACCTCGTGGGAGTATGTTGAAAACATTTGTGATAAGGTAGTCTCACTTTTCTGTCTCTTTGAAAGGAGAGTGAGAACAGGATTTTTTTCCCATAAAAACACCTAATGCAAACACCTAAAGAAACTTTTGTAGGCCCTCAATTGAGATGGACTGAAAGCCCTTTTATTCGATGATGTACGTAAGCAGCTTAGCCACAGAGAATATGAGGCTCAATAACACTACCCAAAGTAGGTGTAAATGGCGAGTCTAAACAGACAGATATTGGGAAGCTATCCAACTGGCAAAAAGACTGAAATACCCTCCTGCGAGTTGCCCTCTCTTTCAAGTGAAGAATAGGTTGGGATTGAACTTGGAATCTCAGAGATAACAAGCACTCATGTTTTCACTGCTCCATTCTGACAGCCTGACTTCTTCACAAGTAAAACTGGTGTACCCGTAGTAACACTCCAACGGCATCCTTCTATGAATCCAGAAACGTTCCTACAATAGATAATTTGTGGGGTTAATCATTCCATCTCACGACAGTAAATTGTAATCCATATCTCACTCCATGAATAGCGTATTATACTTTGGTAAATTGGGAGGAAGGAATAAAATAGTACCGGTAGCTTGAGACGGTGGCAGGTGCTAGGTTACCGGTCTCGTTGGATTAATCATATGAGCGAGAGTAAATTGGTTTTTTATGGATATCGTGGCATGTCTGAAAACTCTTTTATAAAGCCTGGTTCACCAAAGCAAAATTTCGTCCAAAATTATGCCAGCCAATTCACACCAATGACTGTTGAAGTTGGTCTTTTGCGGATGCTAATTTGTGCCAATAACATCCCGTGCAAAATCAACCATTACCAAATCAGATTGGTTGACATTAGCAGCAAAGACAGCTGTGCTGGCAATTTTTCGCTTCGCCAGCCAAACTATTTTTTTCACTTTGCAGCTGGTGCCTGGGTAGGCTCCTACTTTGTCTACCCCATTTGTGGAATTCGAATGCAAAACGAGTCCTAGGCAAATCTGGCTGGTGTCTGTGCACTGAAATGATACTTCACAGTTGTGTTTTGCTATATTCATATGCATGCACTCCGAAATTGCTAAACAAATCAAAATATACAGTTTACCTAAACCTGAATCATTTGAACCTTGGAGACACAACAACATTGACAAGACTCTCTGCTAATGTATTTGACAGTACAGTATGTTTTGATTTCCCACACCTTTCTCAATTCGCATTTTGATTATTTTGCAGGTATAGTTTTCTACAGTACAGGTCACAATTGACATCCCTAAATTCGCGAAAGTTACGCGTAAGTCACTCGTAACTTACGCATCAATTCACGAGCTATGTTACGCGTAACTTATGAGGTGAATTACGCGGTGAGTTACGCGGATTTCGCTAGCTACGCAGTGATTAACGAGGCGAGTTACGCGGTGAGTTACGCGAAACCAAAGCCGTGAGTTATGCGTAAGTTACGGGTAACTTACGAGTAACATACGCGAAGCCGTAGGGATGTCAATTGTGACCTGTACTGTATCATTTTCCTTTCTTATTTTGCAACTAAAGTAAATGGACTGAACCAAAAACCTCTTCTTTGGACAAGTCTGGTCTTCTTTGGCATTTCTGCTCTGAATAACAATGCAAAGACACACAGCAGCAGCAGCGAGTACCGGTAAAAGCACTTACTGGACTATGTTCATCGCTTGTTGATTAGCCATGACAACCACTCCAGTTTTTTACCTCATCAATAGCACATGTTGGTGATTCTAATCAATTTTTTCTGTAGATGCAAACTCAGTAGCATAATATGACGGACCCCCCAAAAACATACTTGACTATTCTTTTGCTAGAGTAACATTGCAAGAATATCATTACAGACACGGATCCAGATCACCCCTCAGGACAACCAATGATTTTTCATCACGACTGGTAAGAAATCATATTTCGCACTCACAGCATTCAATGGCTGTCTGTGGCCACCATCCTCAGAGCCCCCCGCTGCCTGCAAAAAATCCTTGATTCTTCCTGAATTGGTTGGCTCTGGGTTTCCTCCTGCATGTAACATCAAATATCATTTGAAACATTAGTTTTCATCCACATAACTCATCTCTATACTGTGGAAAACAGCGGAAAATTGAACTTTTTAACTTCTCACCAAAGTATTTCAATTGAATCCACCCAAGAGAATGGTAATTGATAAATTAAACATTCTCTGCATCTTTCATCAGGGAAATGTATCCACATGGAACAATACACCCCATTACCAACACATCTACACCCAGCTAATTACTAAATAATGGAATACCCAATAAACATACATGTATTTACAATGTTGATGCTACCACCATTACTCACGTGAGAGTTTTTTTCCTTGTCATTTTTTTTCCGTCCACATGGTGCAGTAATCTGACAGGAATAAACTGATTACCTTGGATACCATGCTGCAATGAATACGGCTTGGATTCTAAGGCGGTAATTCTTCTAGGGACAACATGCAGTCTAAATGACTGATGAGATTTATGCAACTGGTTTTAATTGCTTTCCCTTTGGCAGGTTGAAGACTGTGTTTTTCTCCCAAAGAAAACATGACTGTGCAAGTATTAGACAAAATCCTCGCATTGTGCTCTAACACTGTAATTCTTTATGATTTGTGACCAGACAAAGAGACAGCAGGCTTAAATGTGTAGACGAGAATCTGTTAGAGGCTTTCCTCTCATCAAGAATATGGCGATTTGAGCATTTTTACACCACATGTATCACCTTTGTTTATCATGCCAAAATAAGGCCCAACAATCCCGACTTTGGCTTATTTGCATGCCATCAAAAATACCAAGATACAGAATAGCACAAAATTGACACACAAAATGATAATAAGCAAGAAGTCAATCTCCAGAATTCACGAATTTTCGACCCCGTGGGGTCTTTTTCAAGTGGAACTTTACAATCTGAAAGTCTTTTCTAGAGTTTCAGATTGTAAAGTTCCACTTGAAAAAGACCCCGGTTGGGGTCGAAAATTCGTGAATTCTGGAGATTGACTTCTTGCTTATTACCATCAAAAATAGATGTTAGTTAGGGATTAACTCGGTTTATTGGCTAGCGGCTCCATCTCTGGCCAGGCCCAGGGGAGGTGTCCATCACAAGCTACTCATTTTTCCTCTTCAGACAGGGTCATCTACTTGCCCTTGCATAGACACAAGGTACAAGGCACCACTGCCATTACTGCCATCTGCCCATGCAATGGACATAAAGAGCTACAATGAATAATCCAAAGTGGTGTGGATGAGATTTGCACCCGCAATCTGCCGCTTGTCAGGCGCATGCAATAACCACTAGGTTATCAATGCTCTGTTCGAGGCTTAGAATGGGTTATTGGACCTGCATGATGCTTAGTAATGGAAGGTTTATTTACAGTCGGCTAACACAATCATGTTCACCTGAAGACCACTTTTATCAACAAGTTGCTTTATTTTACCATCTTGATAGCACTTGAGAAGACAGAAAAACTTGTAAATGGAATTTAGTTATGTTAGTAGGTACCAGTATCCTCTTCATATGCCTTGTATCACTCATTGAAACAAAGTTTACTTGAGAAAAACTTGGTATTATAGCCAATACCAGGTGCTGTTGTTCTTTGCCACATGATTTTGGTATTAGGCTAGCTCATTCTTTACACATACTGTATTTCTTCCTATTGCCAGCGGCAAGTAATGGATAGCAATGAATGAGTTGTTAGGTAATATTCTTCCCACTAGCATTATGTCCAAGTCACCACAACTCACAGGGGGCCCCCAACTATTATGTAAGTGACTATGATCTGGGGGAGGTGACCTTTCCCAATTAGCTGATGAATCACATCCGATCTTCTTAAAGGTGTTAGACGCCGAAGTTGTAAACAAGCTGGTTTGTTTACAAACATGGTCGGCAAACTAGTCTTATTCCTTCGTGCAGGTGGCAGCACCAGTCGCGCCCCGTGATCGTTAGACTGGTTCCAGGTCCGATGCAACTCACTCACGATATTCACGTCAGTACATATCACCGACAATAGGTGGCAGCACCGCAGGCGTCGCGTGGATAGAGAACCAGTGAGTGAGTGTTTACAACTTGGACGTCCAGCTCCTTTAATCATGGGGAAGATACCCAATGTGGATAGGGTCCTTGCTTTTGGCTGTTGATCCAAGAATTCTTCATCGTGGGGATATCAGTGAGGGTGGGGTCCTTGCTTATGGCCATTGAATCACATCTGAGAATCATTCTCCATCAGAGGTGGGGTGCCCAGTGATGGTAGGCCAACTTCTGAACAAAGCCGGTGTCAATTTTTGTCGCGGTTGCAATGCTTTTCATGATGGGTACATCAAGGCTGGATGACGCATTCTACGCCCCCGCTTGACAAAATCAATGATAAGAATGGATAATAGTGTACCACACGTCACAATAAGTATCAAAAATATCAATAATGAGTGTCTGCTTCACAGCAGCATGGTTTTGTTGCGATGAGACACTTCACAGGACAGGAATAGCTGGAAGGACAGGTTGATTGTCAAGCGTATAATTTCATGGACAGGATTGTGTGGCAATTATTATTACGAATTCGCTTTTTCATCGTTTTGATGTGGCCCTGCCATCTTGGATTTCTGCGGACGTTTCCTGTGTGTGGGCTTATGGTGGGCGAACCAAAACGTGTCATTGTCAGTCATGTGACCAGTCACGAGATCAGAATTTGCCTGCCAGATACACCAAAATCATAGGTCACAGAGTGTGGCATTGCCAGGGTCCAGCTTCTCCTGTTGGTGATGGTCGGCATTGCGGACCACACAGCAGTCTGTTGGTATCTTCAAATCCAAGTCCTCACACTGATGCTTTTGAAATGAAAATAATGTAGGAGGAGCTAAATCCCAGTGGCAAAGCCAGGTCTCTGTGACCTTACAACTGCAATTTTGGAGTAGGTGTGCAGACAAATTTTTGCAGAAATTCAAGGTGGTGGGCACCAGTCGAAACAATGAAATACCCCATAGAAAATAACCTTTACAGCAAGAGTTGCTTTATTATCGGTAACAGCTATACATTATATCACAATAACAAATCTTGTCGTTCTATACAAGGTGAAACCATTTCATCACACCGCTGAACAATTCCATCCACCCTTTTTTCCCCCCTGAAGGTGATATTATTGACATGGTGATTATAGAAATGAAG
>NMRB01002242.1:7215-31883 GCA_002633025.1 Notospermus geniculatus
CAAAAAATCTGACTAACTGCACAAAAAATTGGGAAAATAAGGCTCGGGGGCCCTGGGGAACCGTCATAAGAAGGTGCCCCGAGCCTTATTTTCTCAATTCAGTGTGCAGTTAGTCAGATTTTTTGCGTCAAAAATTCGAAATTTCGAGTCACTTTTCATAACCCTTAAGTCGCGATCCAAAGCTAGTGGCTTTTCTGCCGAACCAAAAACTGTGTAGCTAGGTAGGAAGGCCTACTTAGGCCTGTATCTTCATGGATGGGCGATACGGATAGAGACAAGTTTTGTTTGTCAAATTCTTATTTTAAAATCTGAATGAAATTAGAGGGCGTATACCTACAACATGAGTAGACGGCGATCCCGCCGGCTTCATTTGAAAGCCCTGATTACCTTTGTTTGATACTTAATCATTGTGCATTTAGGTGGGACAACTGAATATCAGTGAATGGTGTCAACTCCATGGTGCCAGGAAGATGCACATTTGAGGCTTGCATCACAACATACACATATGTTCATTACATGAGTACAAGCAGAGCTATTGAACCAGTTTTCAAAGCAGTCTCCAAAAGTGCGCACTTATAAAGATTAAATTGCCTTGGAGCCACCTGCCAGCATCAAATAAAGATGTATAAAAAGAGGAGCGTTGCTTCATCCTCCGTGAGACGGTGATTATCGCGAGACGCTGAAGATGAATGAGAATGAAATGATTGCCTTACTAAAGAGATGTAGTACATGGTGAATTTCATACCTTTTAGGGATCATCTCAAGATATGTGCAGTGTCAAAAGGCAGTGACGTACATGTAGCTGGCTTTTATGGCCTGGGGGGGGGGGGCAAATTTGATTAATGATTCTTCAATATTGAGTCTGGAGGGCGAAGCCTGAGGGGGTCCCCTAGAAAAAAATTGAATCTACACCCTCTCAGATGCATTTTCTCCACATCTGACNCTACGCCCGGAGTGAAAGCGAGCCTTCGAGGCAGGAGGTTGATTTCTCACGGCATGCCACAAAGTTTAGCAAGGGAAATGCACCCTAGACTTTTATACCGCCACCACCACCAAAAAATAGCTACAGCTCGGATGGATGTGTCCCACATTCAGCAAAAGTGTCATGCGTACATGATCTCGGAATACATGTAGATTGGATCTCACTGGCACATCGTTTGATACGGAGAGTGATCCAGCATGGTTGTGCCCCATTCATATTTGCTTTATCCTACCTTGACAGGTGGGCACGGAGGGTACTGTTAGATTAATTGGTTTTTCACCTCAGGTCTCTGCTCAGCCTTCTTGCGGCAGTTTAGTAGTGTAAACAGAATATGGAAATATACCCTTGCCCCCTTATCGACTCGTATCCCAAGCTTTGTTTAGGCCCATCAAGGAATAGACATTCAGATTAAGTAGGCCTACTGGTGGGAAGACAGTTAACTGCAGTGTAGATCCCAGTGTAATAGTAAAGAGTGTCCCCCTGTAAAAAGTGTCCACTTCTATTGTTGAATGACGGATTTAAGGTGCGTGCCTATAGAAACCAATCCCCAGAAGTTAAGAATGTAACAATAAGCTCTTTTGTTCCTAGGACATTTTTTCACAGAGACATTCTTTCCTGTCACATCTGATCAATGCTGATCCGTTAATTAATTGGAAGATGAACACGGAATGAAAAGAAAAGGAATAGAGCGCACAATAAAATGTAAAAAAAAAGTTTAAGTCCACTTACCCTCGGCTTCCCCCTTTCATCACTGCAGCAAAAAGGAGAAAACACTATCCTCACAAACTGCTTGGTACAGTGGGTAATCCCTCCGCCATCCTCCTCCTTACAAACCACCCCCTCTTGAATATCCTTTTCTGACATTTTGTCATAGTAGCAAAAAACGCGGGAAACTCGGCACCACTTGGGCACTACGCCACAAAAAACGCGGGAAAATTGGCAAGCAAAGTGAACGAAAATACATCACTTTGGCGATTGGGTTTCAACGGTACATCCCCGGCTTTCGTTTTGCTTGGAATATCGGTAAATCTTTCTCGCAGTCATGACTGATTCTTGGTTTCTCGTGACAACACTCGTATGTGTATCCAAGCATTCGAAGTCTGTTGGTACACTAACAGTTACTGAGTGTCGCCACTTGAGTGATGAGTACATGGAGTACAGCGCGGGATAGGCCATGCCAATCGTTTCATCTGCGTAAAGACTCGATTCCACCAGCATATGGCGTCGGCGTCGGCGTTTGAATCACTCGTTTCCACCGCAGTTCGACGGTGACGCGATGCGGTAAGAAGCGGTTAGGTTGGATGCGACAAGCGATTTCCACCGCCCCGATCGCTCCTGCAGTATTTTTCCGCATCCTCTACGTAGTTTTCTGATACAAAATGCATGTGTGGCAACCTGCTCGATATTGTAGAAGGATACACCTACAGAATTACATCAGTTTTGTTTCAAAGCACATGTAGGAACAGGACCGGAGACGCTGTTGAAATTTTGGACACTCTTTGTCAATTGTCCATTTTCGCCCTCGAGTCACATCAGCCCTAGCGGTGCGATCTGGAACCAATTTAGGGAAGACATTTCGAAGTTAGATTCGTTTCTTGAGACAATGATAGGTGGCGGTAGCGAGCGTCTTGTTGTCCCCGGTTCGGTCCTACGTTGAATAAAGGCGTGTGGCAGACTTGGACGCCAAAAATGCATGTGCGGCACTCTGATGGTATTGAAGACGGGCCGACGTAACCTTTCACATTTTATAGGCAACCTCGTTTGTAGGTTCACAGAGGCAATCAATGTACACCGTATACCACCGCACTAATTCATGGTGACGAGATTGATCATGATCTTGTCTCAAAGCACGCTCGACAAGACTGTTCAAATCTATCTATTTGAATTACCTTAGGCATTGAGACTGTTGCTACACATAAAAGAATGACTTGAAGCATTTTACCTTACCTGATGAAGGAAGTCACGTAGTGTTGTATCATGCTTGGACAATGAATGGTCACGAGTCCTTTGGGAGAACCAGTAGGCGACCATCTTTGTTGGAAAGGTCTGCACTGTTCTTTCACTTGTTCTATGAACACTTCAGAGATGGCACCACTGTAGTTCCGTCCAATCCGTGATGCATTCGCAGCGGCAAGCTGACGGACTGTTCATTGATACAACGTTGACATCGACTAAGAACAGAATTAACGTCGAAGGCCTAAAGTACATGAATGACAGATGCAGGAGGGAAAAAATTTCATGATGGGAGGTGAGAGTCGAAGACAGGTGTAACAGGGATCATAATCTCCTTGGAATGTAAGTCCGGTTTTGTCGTTCAACGAGGAGTTGGGATATATGATTATAAAGACCAGGGGCCTGTTTCATAAAGTGACTTTAAGCTAATGGTACCATTAACTCAATGCATTTTCCATTTTCCCAGGCTACAAGACGCTGATATCGCCGCCCTCCGCACGGTGCGCTCCCACTACCGTTGCAGAAGGTTCAAGACCTCAGGTTGTCTGGCAGTGGCGCCGTCCCTAAAACTTCGGGAAACTTTAAGCTTTGCGGCGCCACGTTACGACGAAAAAGTGGCAAGTCCTTGCGACATGGATTGTCCGGTGGAAATCGGATTTGGCTCCGGTCTTTCAACTGATCTGTTAATTCACTTATCACAAAGTGGAAAATTAACGTTGTTATTTATTTATTTTTGCTGCAAATCCCCCGTATATCCGTCAGTTCTTACAGGTCTATTACAAAGACAACACAGCGGATTTTCTTCGTAGTTTTTTACAATGGCGTGGGCGTGCGATCTGTCAAATTGCAGGAAAAACAGGCGTTATTGGCTTCGAAAACTGTCACCTAGGGCGGGGTGATAGACGAAAGGGCACACTTTATTTATTTCCCTAAATCTGTCGTCTTTTCTTAACAGTCAATCGCCTCCTGTTGTCTGGCGATCGACGAAAAATAACGTATTATTTCAGTAACTTGAATTACTCTTACTTTCTGAGTAATCTTATTGTATTTTATTCCATTAGCAGAAAATCGCTCTGTCTGACTGCAAAACCAACATAGTTAAAACACCTGTCATTTCGCGCAGGCTGTCGCCACTCTGGTTCCTGGTTCCATTCCCGGTGTGACAGGGGTCATACTCCCCTGGAATCGAAGTCCGGTTTTATTGTTCAACGAGAGATTATGATATATGGCAATAGAGACCATGGCCATTCAAATATAGGGAATAGAAAAAAAGGCAACTCCCTCTGTATTGAATTTTATAGAATTTTCTGAGTGTTAGGAGAATGTAGGTAACGCTCTCATAGCCTATGTTATATAAGGGACGAAGCTAACAATTTGTCTCATTCTGTATTCACTTTTGAAAATGTCGTAAAGACAGAAAACGGGTTTAAGGAATACATCATTACAACTTCATTGTTTATTTTATTTTCTTATTGGCACTACTTCTACACATGTTTCGCACTTAGATTTTCTAATTAGCTTATGATATATGGCTGAAGAGACCCATGACCGTTCAAATTTTACAGAATTTTCTAAGTGTTAGGAGAATGTAGGTAGCGCTCTCATAGCCTTGAGAAGATCCCCAAAATGCTTGCCGGGTGCGTCCCTCAAACAATCAGGACCTAGTTTTCAGCACACATGGAAAAAACTGCAGGCAAAGCTCTATGTATTCAGATAGTGCATTAAAGGGACTCTAGAGGCAGCACGCTATTGGGCTACTAACAGTACTTCCACTATGCAACAGATGGCGCTAGTGACGATGAACTCATGAATTGTGAATTACATGTGGACATTGATGAAATTTTACTTCAAAATTGATGCCCAGGTTGTATCCTCATGTCACCAGTTCTGTGTTAGTAATCATATCAGTATGCACTAAAAAGCTGCCTCTAGAGGCCCTTTAAGACACGAACGTCAGCGGACGTAAGCACTTCCTCAATTGAATACAGTGTAGCTTTAAATAGTAATGCCACATCACTGGGTGTGCCCCGTTCGGTCGCCCTCAGTGTCAGCAACAAATGTCAGAGATGCCAAAATAGTCAGTTGCCACGCCTTTTCTTTTTTGTGAAGGCCATGGACGCAAAATTCCAGTCTAATTGTCTCCTCAGTGACTTAAAAAAGAGCAAACAGTGAAAAGTAGAAAAGATGAGTTGTCAGTTAATAGATTCACGAGAACTGAATTGTGTTCACGGCCACGCGAGTGGCGACTGAGGTATGCTAATTTGCTGCCAGGTATGCTAATTAACTGGTTGCGGAATGAGGGAGCTTGCGGCTAACCTCGTTCCAAGTGATGTTGGTGATTGGTATAGGATAGAAATACATGTATAGATAATTCCTTTATAATAATAATATTGATAGAATAATAAAAAAAAATAATAATAAAACAGTATTTATGTAGCGCAGTTCAATAATATCACATCGCTTTACAAAGTGTGAGAAACAGTGTAAAATACCTAAAATGATACTCTCGAAACTCTAAATATTACTCTAACATTTTATCTACATCTACAACTTTATTTTTACACCTTTTTCAACAGAGTGTGTACATGTATATGCAGATGTACATGTACCACGTTTTAAAAATATTTCTATCAAATTTTGAAAGCTCCACGCGTGGGCCCAGCCCCAAACACAGAGATTGTGATTACGTCCTGGGGACGAGAACGCCAATCAGGGCAATCAGCGCTCAATTCCGAATCCCCGCCGAGCCACGCGGATTAAGTGTCTGACAGTCCAATCCAAACACATCTTGAGTTGACAAGCCAGAAACCAGCAATGAGTGAAAATCACTTTCCCAGGATAAAAGTCACAGGAGTCTCCACAAATCATCACATTTGCCCAGACTCGTTCATGATCTCCACAACTCTGCTCTACTCTTGGATAAATTTCTGAAAACCTTTCCGATTTTTTGTATTTGCGGATATTTTCTTCATTTGTATTGGATCGTTTGGCCGGAGCATGGCGACCACGTGGAGTACCGTTTTTCTCATAGCGCTGTTTACACTTTGGATGTTTTCCAGTGGAGCCGTAGCCTTTCTAGAAGGTAAGCTACTTTTTTGTACCATTTCTACCAACATCTTTCCCTGACATGCTTTAGTACGAGTTGAAACCGATGGCCTTCAACGAACTAGCCTACTGTGAATGGGGTACGGCCTAAATTCCTTCAGTTTTTCAATAATCTTACTTTCCGATGTAAGAGGAGGGAATATCCCATCAAAACGTGTCCAGCTCTTTCTGATTTATCCTGCAAGGCTGCGAAGCGAGGAATAAGATGAAGTAGGTCCGTTTCTTAAACATATGCATCATGATTTGTGCGTTTTTAGGCCTATGTACCATTACACATCGTCTCTTCCTTTTAGTTCCAATGACGACAGTACAAGTAAAGTAGTCTCCGAATTCCGCAAACTCGGATACGACTTTACTTGTTCTATCATTTTGTGTGTCGTTTTTTGTGCTCTATGTTGGATATTAGTTCCCATGACGAGATCCTTTTCGTTCAGATTGGTAGCTTTTTTGGAATATACCTCTTTGGATAGGACATGAAAATATGCAAAGAAAAACCTAGTGTCAGAAAATTCTCCTCTTTTGACATTCATGAGGCGATAGGAACTTTTCATGATGTTTTCAAGAAGCTTACCTGTCATGCCAGTTTTCAAAGTTGACAAATTTAGAAAGTTGTTGCAAGCTACGCTGTCATAAGTGACCGGTTGTGACAGGTTGTTTTGGCCAAACTAATTACGTTTAACTCATATATAATTAAGGTAGGAGATCAAAGATGTCCCCAATGGACACACAATTAATTAGTAATTAAGTTCATCATTATTAGAAATAGAAGATCAAGTTTTTTGTACAGATGTTTGTTATGTTTTTAGTTGGAGTTCAGGTGTTTGACAACCAGCGGTGAGTAACAGAAAGCTAATTAGAAGAAGCGAATTGGTAGTTAATGAGTTAATTAGGCCTACTAGTTCCAGTAAATCATGGTCGGGTCGTTGGCCAGCCGTTCTATTTCACATCAAAGGAGCCAAATAAGTGATTAACTTTATAAGGATTGGTTAAAATATTATTGAATGGATGTTTGTTGTTGAAGGTATATCATCATATGGGTTGGTTAGATAACTGTGGGCTAATTACATGTAGAAATGTTGATTATTGGGTTAACGTTCTATCCCCTACCTTTTTGTTTCATGATAAATCTCACGTTTTTTTGCGATCTCATATCAACAAGAAATAGGTCAGTAATATAGGTATTTACGTCATTTTAGAAATGAAAAAAAGTAACTCAAAAAAGTGTCTAACTGCGATGGAAACTCGAAAAACCGCTGTTGCTTAACAGGCAACATTAGGGAGGTTTCGCAAGCGCCCGGTTAGGCCCTACGACGACGTTTATCTATTGTGTGGGTGTACCCAAACAATAGATAAACGTCGTCGTATGGCCTAACCGGGCGCTTGCGAAACCTCCCTATTACTTGGGAACGAACCTTCCTTTAGTTAACCTTGGGCCTGGGCAGGTAACTGAATGAAATTTTTATCACTCTTCAAATCAATAAAAATCGTCCGAAAACTGATAAGGCCTTGTGTACATACATGGTCACTAATAGGCCTACGAGATTTCAGGGGCATGTGGAGACTCTTTGGGGACAATTTGACAAGGTTCACAAGAACCGCTCCTGCTTGTGTCGCCAAGATATGGCGCCAAGAATCGTGCTCTATCGGTGGCTCCGAAGCCAGGAATAATACCAATCTCGCGCAATTGGTATATTGAAGACAAGAAATAATCAGTTGGCAAAGTGCGCAAGGATAGCGGAAAACGAGATGTTGGTAGCACGCTAGCGTGAAAGAAATTTTGCTCGTGTAGGTTTTTTGACGGGAGTCAAGGACTAAATTATATTCATGAATTTGAAAATACTTAACGTTTCCGCTTTCGTCGAAATCTCAACTTCTGTGTCAACTCCTCGCCTAAAATTGGGAATTTGGGAACACTGATTAAGGACGGTTTAAAATCTGCCAGTGTTTCCGTGCATGTATATCAGTAGTAGGGCAAACGCTGGCCGATAGATTGACATGTTTCTCTGGGTGTACCCTANTCATAAGATTATAAACGACGATTTTCTATGAAATCATTCAACAAATGTCTGGAAATGGCTTTATTATTGTTTTGTTTGTGTGTAGTATGGTTAGGCCATTTCTTGTTGATTGTATGCAATTTTGAAACGATCGTTCGCCTCGTCACGAACAAGATAATTGTTGCACCAGCGACCGAAAGGAGGCGTCAGCCGTATTAGGGCTACAATGCTAACACATAATGGCTAATGCCAGCCCTTACCCAAACCCTGGCCGTCATGGACAAATGTTTGGCTTCAGGCAATGATAAAGACTAGGAAATGCTTTTACTTTATTTGTATAGCATTGTCAAGTGCATTTGAATTGCAAAATTCAAGTAAAAGCATTTACTAGTCTTTATTCATATGACCCAATGTGACTCGAGGTGTCCACTGATATCATTATTTTACTGCACCTTTGAAGTTTTAATCTTTGCATCATATTGTCTGCAACATGTTGTTGCGTCTCCAACATGTCCAGTGTGCCATTTTTTGCACAAGAAATGCTGCAGACTGAAGGCAAAGTAGTTAAGCCGCTGGCGCGTCATGCGGAGGTCACTTCTGACCCATACTGTTCGATCATAATTACAACTTGATTGGTGGCAACAGATACAGGTAACAGCCCCATGAATCAAGGACAAATACGACAAATAAAACCCTGGCATAATCCTTTTATAGCATTTTTATTCTATTTGCAGGCTCCGTGGCAAGATGTAACGAAGAAGGCAAGGAGGTCAAGGTCAACCTTGTCGCCAGTGATCCCTGTATGAAGTGCATTTGTAAGGTAGGTACGAGGTTAGAAAATAGCAATGAACCATTTTATTGCGAATCGAAATATGGATAAGCCCTGTTATCTAATAATCACGGTTATGACATAATGGGATTACGTCATCTGATACGGAGTGACCAGCGTGGGCGTTCCCCATTCCTAAGGGTTGCGTTACTCTCTTACAGTAGGGAGGTTTAGAAATTAAACGATAAACGCAAACTTTATGACAACGTTATTTTTCATACTATACATTCACCAGATTTTATATTGCATTTCCTGTACGAAAATAACGCTGTCGTTAACGTTTATTGTGCATACTTTACGTATTCCTATTTAAGTGAATTTCTTGGTAATTCAGTCAGTTTAGCCTCTAGCGGGTAAGGAGTTAAAGCAACATGTCCGACAACAAGACTATATAATGGATTGATGCATTATGCTGTACACTCTGTAATATCCCTTATCACTATTGGTGCAATTAAGAGATCAGTTAGATTGGGACCTCCATCTGGTTACTACTCAACACATACAGGATGAATCAGAAAAAATCCCATTGACAAAGATTTCAGTAATTTCCCCTCGTCGTGTTTCTGACTTGCTGCTTGTAACATCTTTGTTCAGTGCAAGTGTGGTCAGATTGGTGAAGTGCAAGCATCAACGCCTCTCATCTTTACTGCTATGGGTTCATTTCCAGTAGAGGAATCTCCAATAGAGAGGTCGACTCCCAACGCAGGTTTTCCGCAGCTCCGGTGTAATGTTTTTCACTACC
The DNA here is from genome assembly GCA_002633025.1 of Notospermus geniculatus. Taxonomy (NCBI): domain Eukaryota; kingdom Metazoa; phylum Nemertea; class Pilidiophora; order Heteronemertea; family Lineidae; genus Notospermus; species Notospermus geniculatus. The sequence continues at coordinate 16,824 of NMRB01002242.1, forward strand.
CCCCGTTTGCCAGTGCCTCCCAACAAAAGATTGACGGAATAAGCCGCGACGTGACAATGGGGGAGGCATGCACTGATCAACATGTCTTTCTGTATTTGAGTGTCCGCCGAACAATAAAGCGGGCATTGTCATACGGGGGGCATTCTCATACATTACACTTGTTTCTTCTACAATAAATGTGACTTGACATTGAATGCGGAAGAAATAAATGTGTATTTTTCACTTGTTATTGATTCATAAAATTCTTAATTCAACAGTGGAATTCAAAAATATATATTGATATTTTTCAGGATGGTGAAGTGACGTGTAGCAAAACGACATGTGCCCCCATGGAAGGCTGTCACCAGATTCTCTATCCAAAACCCACCAACTCCTGCTGTGACGTATGCAAGGGCTGCATCTACAACGGCGTCGCCTACAAGAGTGGCGACGAGTGGACGGATCCGAACGATCCGTGTAGAGTCTTGACGTGTCAGGTAAGGCTAGTTATACTATTAGAGACATTGCTTCTTACGTGTTCTCACTACATTTTTACCGAAATTGCAAAAAACAGTAGCATCAAATATGATTTTTTTGTTTTCAGGCCGGAGCCATCACAGATACAGTAAAAAAGTGCCATGTTCCTTGCTCAAATCCCATCGCAGTACCTGGCCAATGCTGCCCAGCATGCACAGGTATGTTCCCTAGAGTATTTCGTTTCAGCACTAATTCCATATTTTACACAAACCGCGGAAAAAAGGTCTTTTGATAGCTTGCGCTAATTTATTGTGCTAATTAGAAGATATTCGAGAAATCACGAGTTCTGTGTCATCTGTCAATCAGCCTTTATAGTCATAACGTGTGATTTCAAAAACAACGTTTTTGAAAAGTTGTGATGCCTTCTGATTGGCGGATGCAATGTAAACATCAACCAATCACAAGTGACGTAATATTCACCACGAGCAGCTGCGTTGAGTACGTCATACGTTTCGACGTTTTATTGGAAATTACTCAACAAAAAGTTGTTGACATTATTTTTTATTCATCTATTCCAGGTTGTTCAGTCGATGGCCAGACATATCTCGAAGGGGAAACATTCGAACCGACCAAGGATCCCTGCGTTTCTTGCACCTGCCGTAGTGGAAACGCCGTGTGTTCAAAGCAAGCCTGCCCAGTCGCCAACTGCCCTGCTGCTTTCAAATTCCACAGTGAGGGAGAGTGTTGCCCTAAGTGCTCAGGTAAGACTCATTCGTTGAGCTTTATTCAGTACAAGAAATCATAAGAAGCATTCCCACAGAAGTCGAAAGCCGGTGTGAAAGGAATGGGAGTCCTAGGAATGCAAGTCTGAGACACAATAGTGTACTATTGCATGGTTAATTCAGAACATGCCAATAATTTGAAGTATTTTGAACAGTAAATTCCAAGCCTCGATAGAAAAGTCAATGATTGCTTCAGACTCTATAATGGTGATCAGTAATTGCTTGAGACTCCTCGACGGCGGTCAAGCAGGCGCTATCAATGTGTAATAGCCCCTCTAAACGCCGAAGAGTTGTTGTTCACGTCCGAACGAGACCTTGAGTGAGATGTAGACGACATTCGTATTTGTCTTGGAGATATTTTACGCGCGTTGAGTGGTCCTTGAATGACCCTTGAGGTCCTACATTGGCAGAGGGTCGGGGCATGCCGAGGACGGACGGGACTGGCGAGACACCACGTCCCGAAAATACCACACGTACATTTAAGAAGTACATGTTTTCTGCACCTGTGGGTGACATATGCGCCTCCTCTGGTGAATCTGCTTAAGAGCACAATGTTTTGGTTTGGCTTCCGTTTAATACGTCATGAAGAAATGATGACAAAAATGATAGGTCTGTCGAATAGGCCTAGGCATTTTTTTCTGTGAAGACATCTTCAGATACATAAAGATAGACCACTTACCGGCAAATAGCTTGACATACTCTCCAACCGATGTTTGACAAGCGAAGAAGCGAAGGGCATCGGCCTTTTTAGGATACGCTTTGTAGTGACATGCAGCTTCGTCTTACCTTAACCGTATTTTATCCCTTCCATCTTGCAGGTTCCCGGACCGTCTGGAAATTGAAAAACCATTGTTTATTCACACGCAGAGTCTACAGAAATGGCGCCACATTCAAACCAGACGCGTGCACTACATGCGTATGTCAGGTATGTACTAGTTGTACACTGTTCCGTAAGATTTAGGGTCATATTCGTAATGGGTGCGAGGATTTAACTGCGTGTAACTTCAGGCAATGCACAGGAATTCCCCATGCATTGGCCCAAGTGACACGCGGGTAAGTTTTAAACATTACTTATGAATATATCCCTTGGGTTTTACCAAAAATATTCAGTCAGAAATTGGCAGAAACATTCATGGTGAAGTCTCATCGAAAGAGACAGATTATTATTAGTTCCCAATCTGTTATTTGCCCCCTGTTGTGGTTAGCGTGCAGCAGGCAAGGTGTAGCTAATATTACAAAAAGGCCCACTTCGCAGCTGCTTCGTCCGCTTCATTGTAGTTCCACGGGTGCCGGGCATCTCTCCAGGGGGCTCGTGATACCAAGGCAAAAGGGAATGTTCAGGGTAAGACATTTGCTGGCCCCTTTTGTCCAGGGGGCCATAATTGTTAGTTTGATATCAAAATATGGGTCTTGGTGGTTACCCCACACCTCGGAATATTTGATGGCACGACAGAACCATATGGCAATAAACCCAAAATTCCCCTATCAGCAGATAAACCACGACAATTACAATTTTGCACCATTTAATAGCAATTTCTGTCCAGTCATTGTGCTATTGCATTTGAAATTGATAAACCATACCTCAGTCACCAAACTCTTTTTTCCCATTTTACAAAAGGTTTTCGCAAATGTCGCCTGAACAAAGGCGCTGCTACTCACAAACTGTACAGAACTTTTAACTTTAAGGGCATCATGCCAAATGAAACCGAAAGTTTTCTGCAAAAAAAATCTGATTTGTCTTTCAACGTTTGGGCTTCTCTAATGTACGTACATGTAAATCAGATTTTGAGTGTAAAACGCAGTTGCCGTTGGTACTGAAAATTCTGTATCAAAAAGTGCGGAATGTGTAAACATCGTGATACATGTATGATATCTGCTTTCGTCGCGTAATCACTGGCTCCCACGCACATATAAACCTCTTCAGTACATTTGGATTTATCCATGTGTACGTGAAGATAATGTAGCCTATCACTGATTTGTCCAACCTTATGAAATAGTGGAATGGCTACGACAGTCCCTATCTGAATCTGAAACGCAATGGATACGATTATGTTTGGTTCAAAGGAGTGGTCGTATACGGAACTACTTTTCCTAGAATTTCCCGTATTATCTCATGCACTTTTATTATCCAAAGGGACCCAATCAATCTGGTGGTTGTCAAGTAACCAATCATCAAGAGTTACTCCTACAAGTGGCCAATAAAAACGTGGAAATTAAACGCAGTTTGTAACTAGCAGATGCTTTTGATTTACCCTCACTCCCGTTGTCCAATCAGAGACACTGAATCCCATCCACCAATAGTAGCCATTTTCAGTGGGCCAATCAGAATGACGAATTTTGTGATTTTCTGAAAGTTTCTTTTGTTGACTTCCGGTACGCGCGTCCCGTATAAAAAGGGCTTCGCCACCTGTTAGCAACGACGTCACTACATGAGAGAAGACTTCATTTTTCATACTGCATAGCTGAATGTAATGTACGTGCTAATGGAGGTACATGTACTTTTTGGTGGTTAACTTCAATTGACACCGTACTTATCATGATTGTTGGGTTTTTTTCAGGAAGGAACATCCGTCTGTAAAGCTCAGTCATGTCCCCTCGCGAATTGCCCCAGAGAAGACTTGGTTACCGACGAAGGCCAATGCTGCCCGAGATGCAAGGCGAAGAAACAGTGCGATAGCGATGGAAAGACGCATGACGTAAGTGCAAAACATGATTTCCAACACTGATTGATGCCCATGGGGTGAATATTCTTTTCTGGCAGTTATATAATTTAATTAGTTTAAGGCACTGCAAATCTACGCCTGCTCGACCAGACTATCAAATTCTCAGCTTCCTGGCACCAGAAGATGTTGTATTCTTCCTTATATTGTTAATAAATCAAATCAAACCAAAAAAGATGTTGTTGCAGTCGCCGTGGAGTGGATAAGGTCATTTCATACATCTATGCCGGTAAATCCTCACCCCCTCTTTTTCTCTCTACAGCATGGTTCAACTTGGAAGAAGGAACAATGCACGACGTGCGAGTGTGACGACGGTGTGGTCCGGTGCCAGGTAGTCCAATGTGAAGAACTCAAATGTCCGAAGGGCCAACGTGTGCAACAACTGCCTGGAGAGTGTTGTCCTAAATGCGTGGAGAGTGAGTATCCTTTACGTTTGAAATGCAGTTTCGAAATGACGTGCAGCTGCAGGAAGCAAGTCAGATTACAGCACTAGTTGTTTACGAAGAGACTGACCAAACGTAGGCCCTTCCTCACTGAACAACAAATCTTTACGTTTGAAGTACAATCAAGCTTTGCTCAAGATCACTGGTGTCCGAAGTCTGCCTGTATCGACCGTAACCGAAACCGGAATTTGGGGCACGTTGTGCCGTGGTATGACTTTCACTTACTCCCAATTCCAATTTAAAATTTCGAGGACATTTGTTGAAGATATCAATTTTTTATTACAGGTGATGCGGTCTGCACAGTTTTCGGAGATCCCCATTACAGAAGTTTCGACGGAAAACTCTTCAACTTTCAAGGCAGATGCAAATACACGCTGGTCAAAACGTGCGCAGACACCAGCTTCCAAATCCGGGTACGAAACCACGCGAGGATGACCGAGACCTACGCATGGACCAAGATGGCGACCATCTACGTCAACGGCACGCGGGTGCAGCTACAACAGAGACTTGTGGTGAAGGTCGGTCGAAAACGCGTGCAGATTCCGTTTGAGAGGCAGGGAGAGTTTAAGATAACCCAAGAGGGCCATTCGGTCACGTTCAGCACGCCAAACGGAATCAAAGTCATGTGGGACGGGGATAGTTACTTGGAGGTTACGGTGCCGCCCATGTACAGGAACAAATTGTGCGGACTCTGCGGGAACTTCAACAACGACGATTCCGACGATTTCATCGGGAATGACGGCAAACTGTACATGAACTCTGAACTCTTTGGCGACACCTGGCGTGTGGGAAGTAAATCAGGATGTCAGAAGACTAAAAAGAAGGCCCAGGTTACACCCTGCGGTCATTCTTTCTCGAGGAAGCTGCTTGCCCATCACGAGTGTGGATTTTTTTTCAGTCACGCTTTCAAGGCGTGTCGAGATGTTGTGGACGTCAAGCCATATTATAGGTGAGTTTCAATATTCTACTGTACATGTAGGAATTTCTTAAAGGGGCATGTCAATGAACGGAATGGGGACGAGGTTCGAACCCTCCACAGGTGGATGCATGATCACACGGACGTAGTTCAAGTACACGTGCAATGTCGTGTTGTGTGTCGTAAGGTGTTGTCGCGAATGGGCGACGACAGGGACCTCAAAGTAGAAAGGTCATGAGATTTCATCAAAACCTTCCTCTTTCTTCCACAGGTCGTGTGTGACTGATGTCTGTGACTGCCCAAGTAATCAACAGTGTTCCTGCGAGGCCATGACAGCTTATGAAAGTCTATGCAAGAGAGAGGGAGTCGAGATGAAAGAATGGAGAACGAACAGATTCTGTGGAGGTAAGAAATGTTTTATCATTGAGTACGAAATTCGAGCAGGTGGTAACAATTTAACGGTCGATTGGACTGGTCGGAGACTACAGTACTGCTGGACAATCGCCTTGCGACCCTCACCATGTGATTTGTTATAAAGACAGTTTAGTAGTCTGTTCATAACACTAACATCGAGTTGTTAGCTTTCGATCTAATGCTCGTATATTCCTAGCCGGGCTTCACCACATTTGGTGCAGTGACCAGGATTCGCGCAGGGTTCTTGTGGATATTTGGGGCACGTCTAAGATACATGTACATGTAAATATTCAAGGCCAGGCAAGACAAAAAACTGAGTGTCGAATGCACGTATGCCTTCTGAAACAATTTGAATAAATTTTAACCAATCAGCACTATTCGAAATCTTAGTCACTGAATATTCAAATTAGAACCCTCTTCAGCTGTAGAGAGGGTAAATTCAAATTCTAAAGGAATGCACGCTGCAACTTTTCGATGGATGAAAAACTTCAGAGCTCAATTCCGAATACACTATTGACCACTACGTCACATTCTGTGAATATCAAAGGTTCTCAGCTTTCGCTGCCTTCGTCACCGTTTGTGTGCGGTGGCGAAGGGGCGAGCGCTAACAACTCTGGGTGCTCTATAACAGAACCAGTATCAGTGATTGAAGAGGCACAGCGCTCATTACGGTCGCTTCAGAAAATCGTCCGCGTCCGCGTCCTTGACGATCTGCAGCCCCTTCTTGCCAGGTTGAAGAGCGTGACCAATTCTTCACCGAATCATTAAGATTATATCTTAACTGTATCACAGTCTAATGATTAGGCTTAGTGCGTCTCCTGAAATAAATCTGAGGTCATTATTGACCAAATTGAGTGGGTTTAGATCGCAAAAGTACAAAATGTATCAGTAATGCGAGGCATTAGGGAGGTTTCGCAAGCGCCCGGTTAGGCCCTACGACGACGTTTATCTATTGTATGGGCATACCCACACAATAGATAAACGTCGTCGTAGGGCCTAACCGGGCGCTTGCGAAACCTCACTAATGTTTGTCAATACACCAAAATCGCAGTTGTAAGGTCACAGCGACCTAGTGGCTTTGCCACTGGGATCTATCTCCTCCAACATTATCCTATCAAAAGCGTCAGGGTCAGGACTTTCGAAGATATCATAGCCTCACCCTACATGTATGTCCATGCCATGACGAATCAGCCCACCCTCTCAAACTGGAGTCATCCCTCCCTGGTATCTATTTTGAATGAGGGAGGCAATAGCTGTCTGTAATGACCCGCCTGAATCTCAGGATGCGGTCGACCCGTTATGACAGTCTCTGATAAGTTTACGGCTTAGAGGGCTTATTGCCCTGTAGTGGTGCACTGTCAGATGGACCAGGCGAAATTCCTCGGACACTGACAGAAACTGCGCTCTACCGCACTCTCAAGCCATATTGATTCTAACCACTGAACCGACCCTAAGAGGGTCTGATACCGTTGAATTAAAAGTCGCGTCTAATTGGCCATGATTTGTTTGCGGATGCTGAGGCTTGTTGCAGCCAGGACCCTAATTGCATCTGATAGGATGATCAGTGGAGCTTTATAAGAAATGAGACAGTAACGAGAAATGGTTGAGGAATACACGAATAAGCATCATTAATGTAGCATTTGTTACCAACCAAAACTCGGGCTGTGCCGCAGACGGAGTTTTCTTCAAAGTTTCTGCTTTATTGCAAACGCTTTGAATGTAGATTGAATTTTGATTATGATTTTTGACATTAATCTATAAAATGGACAATGTTTTCATGTGCATGGATTTCTTAATTTTATCGGTAGATAATAATTTCTTGGAATCTTAATGTTGGACATGATTAGTCGTTCGTTAGAAATGTCTGTATTGAAGCTGAAGAAAAAGTTACTCAACCTCGCCGACGGTGCGACAGGCTGCCCCTTACACAGAGCGTTACAAATATCGTAAAATTATACCAAACCTGGCTTTGCCAATGCGATCTTCCTCTAACATATCATTTCAAAAGCGTCAGCGTCAGGACTACAACAGCCTGCTGGGAGGTCCGCAATGCCGACCATCACCAACAGGAGCGGGACCCCGGCAATGCCAGACTTCACAACTGCGATTTTGGTGTATCCAAGTAATACTCAATCATAAAATGGCACCACTGGAGGGGTGGAAAGAATGAATCACAAGTCTGTCGGCGACAGGGAACCTTAGGGGGCTTAACCAGGGTCATGAAAAGGTCTACCGGCTTACCTATCTCTCCTTAATATGAACGTATGTTCCACTAACAACACATGAAATTGCCCCCCCCCCCCGAAGATGCAGAAATCCTTATGCGCCTTAAACTGGAGAACTTTGATTTTAGTAACAACACGCGGGGACTTAGGTCTGAATTTTGTGAGGAAATATTGGTTTCCCAAGAGCGCCAATAAATTGTGGCATGTCCCCTTTAACTGACGATTGTAACCTTGTGATTAATTACACTTGGTTTATCAGCCTCTACCAATCGTAATCAGCGAAATGGAAAACAATATTAATTCCTAGAAATCACTGATATTTGTTTACATCAAGTAGTTAGTCATTGTTTATAGATGTATCTCGGAGGCAACTCCGTGATACCGCGAGATTTCTTAGGAAGGGCAATTTCTCATGTGCTCACTTTGCAAAACAGAGAGATGGCCTGTGCATCTACATACGGTGGTCGCATTCTAGGATTTTAACCAATCAAAACGCTACATTTATTTTCGTCTGTTGACAAGCAAGATGATGGTGGCAAAATTTACATATAAAGATGTTCACAGCAGCATAAGATGTCTGTATCGAACATAAGATGTTCATGAACATACGATATTGACGCCGTGCCCATTGGTCAAATTCAATGGATATTAATGAAGAACACGTGACACCACTATGAAATGATTGGTCATGCTGATTGCGCCAGAAGGTGGCGTGATAAAGTAGGGATGTAATGGAATGTGCCATTCGGCAACAAAATCCTTGGCTTCGAAGGGGTTAAATTTTGGAAATTTTCGTTGCTAAATTTTTTGCTCTTTTCTTTTCAGCCCCGAAGTGTCCGATCGGTGCGGTGTGGGACCAGTGCGGACCAGCCTGCCCCCTAACGTGTGATAACTACGACAAGAAGGAAGACTGTCGGAAGCCGTGCATACCCGGATGTCAATGTCCTGCTGGACTCGTGTTACACAACAGTCGATGCATAAAAACAAGAAAGTGTCCACAAAACAAAGACTCAAAAGGGAAGGTCGACGTGTCTCAAAATGAAGCACAACTTTTTTCATCACGTAGCTAGAACCGTGTGAGGGATGATCGAAAACAGGGAATCAGGACGTGCTGCCGTGTTGTGAATCTCTCCTCGTTCGAAGACATCAGTCTTCGTGCAATTCACATGCAAAGCGGAAGGCGGACCATGGGGTGTTTGGTGCTAGTTGGTGTCCAGTCTTAGGCAGTTTCGCCGCAAAAAGGACAGTATTTCTTACCATACCGGGACTAAGGAAGCGAGATTCTGGAATAGACTGTGCTCTATAGAAAGATGGACTTCGCAGCCGTGAGCAGCGAGTGATGGACTTCGCAGTGGCTACGGACGCACCACTCTGTTCGGCCAGTAGTAGATCCATGATTGTGGTCAGTTGAATTACGCATTATAGCGCTGTACTCCGTGACAAGTTTTGTCGCAGTGCTCTTCAGATGCATTTTGTCCAGTGCACTAGGTATGGGCTTCCACTGGTGTCGACATCTTTGGATATACATACATGTAGGGCGTGCTTTTGTAATGCTTGAGTGGGGGTATCAGTCATGACGTCAGCAAAACCAAAGGTTGTTCATCTAAAGCAATATACAATGTAATTCTATGTGTTTTCCGACGCTATTTATTGATAGGTGCAATGCTTTCCGAAAGGGTACTTACCATTGTCCAGTCTCTTTTTATTGCATTTCACTATTGGTATCTTGTGTAGAATTCATTCATGTTTAGTTTCCATGGTTAGAAAGGGAGAAGGGAATTTCTCTCATCTGAAACACACGAAGGGAAACTGGTATGATATTAGGGAGGTTCAGATCCCAACTGATAGCGACAACGTCAACGACGATATAAACGACTTCAAACCGATGTCATTCTCGGAAGCTTTAGGCGAAGTGGCGTTGCTCGGACGGGGTGACACTGACAACTACATGTAATGTAAACGTGGGGATTACCCCAGCATTTGATGACGTAGAATGTAGGCCGCAAAGATAGGTCCACCTCTGTCCGATCACGGGAAAAATCTGAAATTTTCCGTAATATCTTGCGGTGTTAACAATACATGGGTATGATGGGGATGTGATGTTGTAGCGAATGGTTGTGCATGACAATTTTAGACGATTGCACTAGATTTTGACGAGCATGAAAACAGAAATTTAGGTGCCAAAAATTGGGTAAAATATTATCACCACGACGACCTGTGTTTTGGGCAGAGAGCTTGAATCCTATCAGTGCACGTTTTTACGTGTATTACATGTATTAAGTTATTTGTACATTTGTAGGTTTTTGTAATTTATGAGGTTTATGTAAGAACATGAACATACATGTATATAGGACACTGTAAATAAATGTAAATGTAGTTTTTTTCCGAAATATCCTTTAGTTTCTTGTTTTCACCCCATGCATTTCACCTGGCGGATTTGAAATCATAATACCAAGTGTGATAAAATCTAATGCCCCCACCCTTCTGATGTCCCCCTGCATTGTTTGTCACAGGATTAAGGATCTTGGTCTCTCTAGAGTCCAATTCAATGGTGCCGCTTAATCCGTAAATGTATTTGTTGGGGGACATCACATATCGGTGGACATTAGATTCTTTTACACCGGTACTGCAAAATCCCAGGTAAGGTCACAGAGCCCTGGCTTTGCCACAGGAAGATCCTCCAGCAAGAATATAACAACAAAAACGTCAGTGTCAGGACTTCGATTCGAAGGATCAACAACCTGTCTGTGGTCAGCAATTCGACCATCACCAATAGGAGAAGCTGGACCCAGGTCGGCAGTACCAGATCTCTCTGGCCTTACAACTGGGATTTTGCTGTATTACAAAAAGTGCGCGAGAAAAGTGTCAGATTCTTTCAACGAATAAAAGACGGATGGACCCAAGGTATCACCCCCACCTCAGCACCAAGCTCTGAAGTCATGTCTGGCCTGTAGGTGTAGGCCTAAGACAATGTAAATAAATGTAAATGTACATGTAAGATGTACACGATAACATCACGAAATACATAATGATGAGTACATGAATGCGCACTTATGCGGCATAGCTTACAGGATCAACTCCTCCTTCAGGTTCAATTCCTTCAGCTCTCAGGTTCAACTCCTTCGTAACGCTAAACTTACCCATTTACATTCAACCTCCGCAGGAGGGGACTCCGGTCATGTGTGATACGAGATTAAGTTCACCGTGGACATCCCCATGGGCTTTGATGACGTCTCCACGTAGGCTACTTCACCATTGCCCGACCAACCAATATGCAGCACACCTTCAGTGGCCAGTCATGGGTAATGTTGTCTGCTCCCTTTTGACCACAAAGGGCAACCAGTACGAGTGGTTTATTTTTCTGGAAATTCCCCGGTGGCGAGTGTTCGTTTCCAACATCGTCCCACCTGCACACTCTAAATTATGTCTCAAGCCGTCCGTGGAAGTTCCATGCCAGTTACCGATTTTCTGAATACCTGTAGGCCTACATGTTTGTATGCTTGGTGCCTGTCACTTTTATGGTAATGTTACCTGATTTTGTCTCTACTATTACAGAGGCCTACCAACTATCCGCATAATGGCCACGAACATGACTTACTGTAATTACGTAAGACCCACACTGGCCTATCATCACCGTCTTCGCTCGACACAAGAGCCCTCTATTTTCATTTTCAGGAACCGATACAAGAAGTCGCTGCAAATCCAACGAAGTCACTACTTTGGATTCCACCATCGCCAACTGAGTTGCAAGCAAGTGTAGCGAGATTGCTCGGTTTCCGGCAAACACCTCTGACGCCACTGTTTGAACTCATTTTTCATTCGTCATTTGTGATTTGCCACGAATCATCCATAACCTGTAAAATGAACACAACTGTTCACATTGATGTTCATTTTCTGATTTTGATTTTGAATGGAAAATGAGGAGCGAAAAATGGAAAGCGAGTAGTTCATTTCTTTGTAACTGCAGCCCAACTTACCTTGGTGGGAGGGTGCTCTGTTAGGGATGAACGAAACAACCGAAGCAAAATTTCAGTGCAAGTAACTCTGGCAATAGCCTCTTCATCGTGAGCGTGAAGACGGGAAATTGCTGTTGATAACTCGGACGTGAGCTCCCATCCTGCCCCAATCTAGTCGTCGCAAAATACAGGGAGTGCTCGCCAGTATACCGTCTTCTTATACTGGATGTACAATCTAATGAGCCCCGTATAGGTCAGGGGTAGGCATTTACTTGTACAGCCAAACATCAGACACGCAATAAACATCAGCCAAATATCCAGACAGGGCATACATAAACCGGCCTCAATGATAAAGGGCCTGACGACGGTTGCGAGAACTTCCTGCAGGCGTACATTTTCACACTAGGTTTCGGAGCTCCAACCCAGGCATGGAATCGTGTACCATTTTACAGAAGGTGTGCACCGCTTCATACCGATGGCAGCGACCCGAATAAGTCATCTCGGATCCCGTAACTTTAAGGGTTTACTTAAATCCTTTGTCAGGCTTATAGAGTTTACTAGTATATGATATGACGAACGCAACATCGAATGTGAATACCAGAAATTGTTCATATATGTTGAAGTTGACATTAAATACATGTCTTATTTTTGTGCATCATAAACATGGCGTTGCATAAAGTTAATTAGTGGATATCTTTCTCCTCGCTGGATATTAATTGAAGAGTTATAGGTACATCACATAACTACATTTTGTACTTGACAAAAATTTTCTGTGGATTTCTCCTTCTCGTTGTACATGTATCTACATTCTATGTTATTTTCTGTACCATACACACACAATAAATTGTTACATAGTTTTTGAATTGCTGACTTTAATATTGGCCCGTATTCTAGGTCGTCCCTTTAAAACAGGCTTTAAGGGCCCTTTAGTTAAGTGTCCCTTAGTTAAGTGTCCCTTTCCTTAAGGGTCCCTTAGCCATTGGTATTCATGAACCACACTTTGGCTTCCCTTCCACTAAGGTCGCACTTTCTTAAAGAATTGCTTAAGGCTCCCTTTCTGGAAGTGCCACTTTCACTAAGTGACCCTTTAGGCTCAAGCATGAGTGTAACTACATGCAATCAAGCACAAGTCGGCTTATGGGAGATTAAAGTGTGGTCCACACCAACCTTTATCTTAAGGGTCCCCTTACCCCAAATAAAGTGCTCCCTTAAGCCAGCATCCTGATCTGTAGGAAAGCGAATTATTTCTGCGCATCTTCTACCTATTGCTGCTGAAATTGTTTTTAAACGATTCTTGAAGCTAAGCAGAGAAACAGCTTGCAACTCCCGATGGACAATCTGAAAACGAGCGAGTTTTATAATATCAAAGTGCCACTAGCAGTTGGGTCCATGGATATTCACTGCCTCTGGCAAGTCGTCGCCTATGAAATCCATCAGGTGATTGAATCCAACTTTGGCGAAGGGAAAACGATGAAAAAATGCATCATCACTGTAGTCCTCCTCTTGAAACAGAGGGAGCCCTATTCGAAAATAGCTGCCCACATCCCCGACATTGATTGACGTCATAAAAACGAGCCATGCGGTAAACGTAGTCGCCCATCGTCCACAAAACCACCAAAACTGAAGGCATCTGCACCAGCTNGCTGAGTGTTCACAATCGATCATCAGTCAATAGTGTCAATCACTTTTACCACTGACCGTAATCATTTTGTGGTGATGATGTTCGTTTCAATCGGGGTAATCGTGTAATTGTGTGGCGGTCCTGGAAAACCCGTCGAAAGTCGCTGAGTGATCAACAGGGGTTGTTAGATTGCCTGTGCATTGATCGACTACTGTTCACCTGTTACCGCATTCTCAGGGCCGCATTCCTGGCCAAGTTCACGAGGGTACAAGTGATCAAATCAGTATTCATGAGTGAAGAGAATGGGCATGGTAGGCGTGGAAAATAGGCCCTTGTCCGCCTCAGTATGATAATTTTACGTTTGTAGACTGCGCGGTATTGGGGGAACAATCCAGTATATGCCTACATCTTCAAAATGTATCGAAATCTGGCATCATACGGAAATACTGCTAAGGCCTCTGTCACAGAATTTTCACTCGTCATTTGTAATTTGGCACCAATCAACCATAACCTAAGTATGAACATAGCATTTTCCGTTAACTGTGCCCATTGTCGTTCATTTTCTGATTTTGATTCTGAATGGAAAACGAGGAGTGAAAAACGAAAAGTGAGCAGTTCGTTTCAATGTAACAGAAGCCTTAGACACGTGCCGTTTTAGAAATCAAATGTCACGCACTAACAAAATGACACCTGAACCAGATTAACACCTGAAAGGCACTGCCTGCCGCCATTCTGTGGTTTGGGATTGTCGCATTTCCGCTGTCTGAACCTGTAGCCCCAGTCTGAACAGGTGTCTGTACTCCAGGGACCCCAGCCTCCCCAACCTCCATCAACTGAAAAAATCAAATATAGATTTATGAAATTACATGTAGCACACAGTTTGAACGTGGTGGAATTTTTGTACATGTTTTTTGACTTTTTCTACGAAAACTACCAATGGCAGTAATAGGGAGGTTTAGAAATCAAACGATAAACGTAAAATTTACGACAACGTTATTTTTCATACTTTACACATTAAGCAGGTTTTATATTGCATTTTCGGTACAAAAATAACCTTGTCATTAACGTTAACGTTTATCGTTTGATTTCTAAACTTCCCTAATAGGACATATTTCCAACTCGTCAATGTTACCTGGACATTTTCCAGTAGCACATTTTCCTGTTCCGCTCTTGCTCCCCGTGCACTGGCCTCCTGATCCTTTCGGTTTGGGGTTGTCGCACTGTCTTGTCCTAGTTTGTAAGCCCCCACCACAGGTCTTGGAACAGCTACCATACGCAGACCAGGTGCCCCATTCACCCTGCACATCTGAAAAATTCGACTGCACACTCAGCATTTCTTCCACAGTGGGAACGATAGGCTCCCAGGTCCCGAGTTCGAATACAATCTGGGCCTTATGGGATTAATCACCCTTTGTTCTTCACGTCCGTCGCATGGAACAGACTTACACACCGTCCATTTTCGGTAGGAAACACTAAATTTTAATGAAGTCGCTAACGAACTGTACTACAGGGTTTCCTCTAGAGGGG
>NMRB01002242.1:31933-50713 GCA_002633025.1 Notospermus geniculatus
GGGGGGGGGGGCTGATGTCCCCAAATTTTATGTAACCACCTGGCATTTTCACAACAAGAGTAGTGCATGTAGGCTACGAGGCCGAAGTTGGATCGGGCAAGGTACCTCTCCAAAATGAACTCTATCGACTAAATCTCCTTTAGGCTGCCGTTACATAGAAATAACCACTCATTTTTCATTTCTCACGCCTCACTTTCCATTCAAAATCTAAATCCAGAAATGGGAACAGTTCATGAAGAATGCAATGTTCATTCTTCTGGTAATGACATAACATGCAATGAGAATTGGCCTTAATGAACATACCAGCCGTCTCAAGATGATAAACACTAATAGCCGAAACTGCACCCAATCCTTTCTTGCAGTCGTTCGAAGGACCATTGGCCTTGTAGATGTTCTTATCTTTGGCGTTAGAGGGCACCACCAGACATTTTCCGCCAAATTTCAGGGCAAATGTCTTGGAGCCCTTTTCTTTCGCAGCGTTGGCACATCTCTGCAATCGAATCGAGAGCAAAATCAAAAGATTCTACCACCGGACAAGCATCTTGACTACCAAGGGTTTGTGACATCGCTCCGCCCTCCAACCACGCTCACACAAACCCTTGACGAACTTCGCTGTGGTAAGCTGTTTTCAACCGGATGTTCCTGTTTGTGGACTGACTCCCGTTGTTAGTTTTATCGTCATGGATCGTTAACATTTGTAATAAATCTGAACATTTCGAAATACCACGTCAGTCTTTCTGTACACCTACCCCGGGACACCTACCTTCTCTGTTTTAGAAAATTTCGTTCAACAGCATAGTTCATGCGAGCAGTGGGTAAATCGCAATTGATAGAATGACTGGCCAATTTGTGACCATCCTCGTACAGACACACTGTAGGCCATGATCCCGACAAGGCTTAACTACGTCAAAACCCAGAAATGTACATGTACAGGTCGTCTATGAAAAATAATTGCGAGTATCACAAATATATTTACCTGTATATTGTCTGTCCTTGTCTTGAAATCGCCGGTTAAGAACTTACTGTTGCCTTCGAGCGAAGCCAGGGAGCTTGGGAAACGGTCATCGTTCCAGCACCCACCCGAGGTGTAGTCAAGTGACACGATCGGTGCTCCACCCCCTGTCCTGACCTTCGGGATTTCCACTGTAATGATAGGGATGTCCCTTTGAAGCCAGCCGTCAGAGCCGGTGAAATGACCGAGGCCCGTATTTTAGAATGCTCCTCGACGTAAAGGAGTTCCTATTGTTCTCAACAGGAACAGTCAGCTGCGCTTATCGCCAAAAGACGGCAGCAAAGTTCTAGCGGACCAATACAAAAGAAAAGTCTCCTGATTGGTGCTCAGTCAACCATGAATGGGTCCGCTAGGCATTGAATTGGACCGTAGTGACTCCTATTGATCAACTGACCGACAGCTCCTATGGTCTTTTGTATTGGTCTGCTAGAACGGTGCTGCCATCTTTTGGCAATAAAGCGAAGCTGGCTGCTCCTATAACGACAAGTTTTTTTGTTGGCCCTTTTGATACAAGAAAAAGATCTTGTTCATTCCTGGACTTCTTGAATGCCAGCGCCAGCAGTGATGACTCGGAAGAAGCCGCAGTCACCGCGATAACAGCGAGGAAATGGTCTCCGCTCTAGGCTATATACTGCTCTCTGGGTCATGGCCTCTAAACTTCCGTCGATGGTGTTCATGGGGAATAACTTTGTCCACCCTGTAGACTCCCTGGAGCTGCATTCCAATGAAGTCATTTTGTCATGAAGCACCTGCTTTCTCTTTGTCACCTCGACTTTCATTTCCAGAAAATAAAAGAAGGCAATATTCCAATTCAGATTTCTTTATTTCACTTGAAAAAAAAAGATTTGATCACAGAAACACGTATCTGCTAAGCACATAGACAGGTGCTTGATATCCGTTTTACAAAACGACGCTGTCATGCAAAGAAATACAGCTCATGCATTACATGTATTGACTTTTATTTCATTACTGAAAGCCAGAAACAGAGTCCAGTAATCATTTGTGTGTGACAGAGAATGAAAACAATAGTAAATTTTAAGATACTGTGTTCTGTGTGTTCAGTACTCGTCACCCTCTTCGTCTCCGCCCTCGCCTTCGACGGAGTCGACACCGACCTCCTCATAATCCTTCTCAAGGGCAGCCAAGTCCTCACGGGCCTCGGAGAACTCCCCCTCTTCCATACCCTCACCGACGTACCAGTGGACAAAAGCTCGCTTGGCATACATGAGATCGAACTTGTGGTCGAGACGAGCCCAGGCTTCGGCAATAGCGGTGGTGTTGCTCAACATGCAGACAGCACGCTGGACCTTTGCCAAGTCACCGCCAGGGACAGTAGTTGGAGGCTGGTAGTTGATGCCGACCTTGAAACCAGTTGGACACCAGTCAACGAACTGGATGGTCCTTTTGGTCTTGATGGTAGCGATGGCGGCGTTGACATCTTTGGGTACGACATCACCGCGGAACAACAAACAGCAAGCCATGTATTTGCCGTGACGTGGGTCGCACTTGACAAGTTGGTTGGCTGGCTCGAAGCAAGCGTTGGTGATCTCGGCAACGGAGAGCTGCTCATGGTAGGCCTTCTCGGCGGAGATGACTGGAGCATAGGTGGCCAGAGGGAAGTGGATACGTGGGTAGGGGACCAAGTTGGTTTGGAACTCAGTCAGGTCAACGTTGAGTGCACCATCGAAGCGAAGAGATGCGGTGATGGAGCTGACGATCTGACCAATCAGCCTGTTCAAATTCGTGTAGGTTGGTCGCTCGATGTCCAAGTTACGGCGGCAGATGTCGTAGATGGCCTCGTTGTCGACCATGAAGGCGCAATCCGAGTGCTCCAGGGTGGTGTGGGTTGTCAGAATCGAGTTGTAAGGTTCGACAACGGCGGTAGAAATCTGGGGCGCTGGGTAGATTGCGAATTCAAGCTTTGATTTCTTCCCATAATCGACGGAGAGGCGCTCCATCAAGAGGGATGAAAAGCCAGATCCGGTGCCGCCACCGAAGGAGTGGAAGATGAGGAATCCCTGGAGTCCGGTACACTGGTCGGCGAGCTTTCGGATTCGGTCCAAAACAAGGTCGACGAGTTCTTTGCCGACGGTGTAGTGACCACGGGCGTAGTTGTTGGCAGCATCCTCCTTGCCGGTGATGAGTTGTTCAGGGTGGAAGAGCTGGCGGTAGGTTCCTGTTCGGACCTCATCTGCAAAATAGGAGAATTTGATATGACATCCTGGCATCTTGATAATCAGTTAAAAATATCCTGCCATTAAAGTACCGTACATGTAGCATTACCCAAGTCTTAGTCCATTTTTACCCTGTATAAAGCAAGGTACAACGTTGAGTCTAGTTCTACTTTTAGAACAAAGATGGCAGCACAAGCTTCAAATGATGAAGTGAAAAAATGGGCACAGTACCCCTCTGGGATCTAAGCCCTTCAAATATTGACGAGCCCCATGAGTCATTTTCTTTTCTAGGGAAATTCCAACACTCAGCAGACTTATAACAGGACCCCTAAGGTTTTTTTTTCAGAAACGTTATAATTGAATTTGGAGGGTGGTGCAAATTAGAATACGGAGGGGAAAGCTGCTTCACAATCAGCATCCTCCAATAGTTGGGCTTTGGTCTCGCTCCTCTTCATACTCGCGCACGAGTGGATGAAGATGAGCGAGGTAAAACCCCTGCCCTGGGAGGATGCACAATAAGGGCCGTATGCTCGGGTCAGACTTCAGCCACACTTTCATTAAAGTCCGACTTTTCGCAATGCTTCAAGCAAACAAAGTCTTCAGCGATTTTTTATGCTAACGTCCGACCATAGCATACGGCCCAAAGCCTCGTTCCAAAGACTTGGCCGAGTGTCAAAGTTCTCTCAGGTACTGAGGTTTTCAGGCCCTTGGTTCACCTGTCTCCAAGTCCCACAGGGTCTTTTCTAAAGGCAAATCTAATTGTTCTTTGGTTATGAGTATCAGTAATTTCATTTGAGAAGGCACCAGCCTCTTTTTTGCAGGTGAACAGCGTTAAGAACAAGCTGGCAGGTGCCTTTCTTCACGACTTCTGCAGGTTGTTTAGCTCATGATACGAGCCCAGAGCTTGTAACTGAATATCCATCTCATACATATTCCTTGTACAGACTCTGAATGTTTGAAGCGAGAAACAAAATGGTGGACGTTATCAGAAACACACGAGAGGTTCTTGGTAGAGTAACCAAAACCAGCTGCATTCAGAATAAGGCGGATGCGTTATCCATTTGGAAGCTGGGCTAGAACATATCAAGCTATTTTAGAATACACAGCCAACGAACTAGCAAGTCTAATATTACGGAGGTTTAGAAATCAAACGATAAACGTAAACCTTACGACAACGTTATTTTTCGTACTACACATTCACCAGATTTTATATTGCATTTTTGGTACAAAAATAACGTTGTCGTTAACGTTTACGTAATCACTTTATTTCTAAATCTCCCTATTGTATTTGTACCTACCGACTACCGTGGGTTCCAAGTCGACAAAGACAGCCCTTGGAACGTGTTTACCAGCACCAGTCTCGCTGAAGAAGGTGTTGAAGGAGTCATCACCACCTCCGACGGTTTTGTCGCTGGGCATCTGTCCATCGGGTTGGATACCGTGCTCGAGGCAGTACAATTCCCAGCAGGCATTGCCCATCTGGACACCGGCCTGACCAATGTGGACGGAAATACACTCACGCTGAAAGACAAAAACGGAGATATGTCAAAAGATGGACAATTTGGAAAAATCTATCTCATTCCAAGATATGCGGGCGGGACATAATAGGAGCTGTCAGCGAGTTGACCACTAGGTGTCACTAGGGCCCAATTTGCCGACAATGCATCTAGCGGACCCAGTCATTATCGATCGAGCAGCGATCATAATAGATTTCCTGTACATTTGGTCCGCTAAGACTGTGCTGCCATCTGTTAGCAATATGCGCGGCTGACTGCTCCTATTGCTTTGTGTTGAGCTCGGCCCGACAGCGACCACCTGCTGGGCTGATTGCAATAGGAGCCGGTGTAACGGTACAGCTGGTCACAATGTACTGTGCTGTTTACAATTTGTCATTAAAACTACACTAAACTACTCAGTCTTATCTCCTTTTAGTTGGCATCGAAGATACCAAAACGTTCAGTCTAAAACTTTTTTTAATTGCACATCTGGGATCAGGAAACCTGAGGATACCTCTTATTTAATTCTAATTTACTCCATTTTAGCACTATAATATCCAGTGGATAAAAAAACGTTCCGAACGTTCAATTTTGATGTGTTAAAAACTATCAATTATTATTCAATGAAGTTTTGTTTCATGAAAAAAATCAATGAAAAAAATTGAACATGCTATTAAGCAATGTTGAACATGCTATTAATAATGTTCCTTGAAATGATACGATAGCAAATTTTGTTGAATTTTAATGATTTAGTTTTCGAGAAATCAAAATGTATCAGGACTTTTTTTATCCATGGCTGATATTCATAAAAGCTAGCAAATGCTTTTACTTCAGGTTTTGTATTGCATTACATTGGACATCGCTGTGCTAATCTTAATTAAAAGCATTTATTGCTAACTTTTATGGGTAGCCTACACGACGTGTACCAGCCAATATTTGTGGATGAAAATGAACTACATTTGAACAGGAAATTCATTAGCTAAACAGATACAAGTGATTCTGTGAATAGCTGGACTTGAGACCCAGAAAGCCCCATTTTACCTAATCATGTGACGTTAATGAAGGAAAATTTGCATCATGTGCATGTAGTTAAATAGTGTCCTAATTTACTTAAACGGCAGGTCAGAATATAAGTCTCATCATCAAAAAGTAATTATTGTTAATATCAAACAAAGACAAAGTGGCCTAAATGTTTTTTTAGATGGCTCAAATACTCGATCGTGCACCGAAAGCTTCACCTAAATCATCCTCCCACAGCAGGGGTTTTTACGTCGCTCCTCTTCATCCATCCATCCAAACTGTGTGCGAGTGTATGAAGAGGAGCGAGACCAAGCCCTGCTATGGGAGGATGCACCGTAATAAGGAATAAAAGACCCCAAAATATGCGCCTGGTGTTCTCTCTTCTATCAAAAATAGATAAAGACCAAAAATATACCACTCTGAAACCGGCCCAGCCCAAGGGTTTTAGTTATTTTTTTAAATAATAGGTGGCGCATGATCAAAAAAGTTGCAAAAATCTAAAAACTTTTGGCACCAAAATATAGGCAGGGGCACAAGGAATACTAATCACAACTTTGTTTGCAAATCCATGCATTCCCTAATGAGTAATTAGCAATTAAAGGGTCCTGCGCCACCTATATTTAAAAAAATGAACTCAACGTGCTGGTCCATGCCAGTCTGAGGTATAGTCATCTATTTAAAGATTGATATCTCTGAAACCAGTGGATGGATTTGATTGAATTTTATACTGCTTGTAGCCAGTGTCTAATTCTTTGACTTGGTGCAGTAACTCTCAGATCGTCCAAGTTTTTAGGGAGATAGCTGCCAATTTTATGCTTTTCAACGTTGAGAGTGGTACATTTTTGGTCTTTATCTATTTTTGCTTCTATTCATAAAACGAGCGGCAATTCATTACTTTCATTTGACCGAGAATTCCAAACATTTTATCCAAGTTAATGGTCATAGACTAAATGCTTTTACTTGAATTTTGCAATAAAAATGCACTAGGCAATGCTGTAGGCCCTACAAATCTGAAGTAAAAGCATTTACTAGTCTTTATTCATATGACCCAATATTAGAGTCGCACAATGGAAACATCAGTGCCTATATAACCTCTACCCCCCCCCCGTCGGACCGTTTTTCATGTGACAGAGAGCCGAGGGTGAGTCTGTGTGATAGCACAGATTTTCTCCAGGCACTCTGCTTTTCTCCTCCAGCACTGTACATTGAATTCACTCAATCAGTTTTCAATTCAAGCTATTTTCTGGGTGCAGGCTCTTATTTTCCTCGGTGCAGGTCTATTGTGACTGACATGGGCCCATGTTCCCGAAGCCGTCGTTAGGTTAACGATGTCGTTAAAACTGGAAAAATGCATAGCGTAACGACATCGTTAACCTTACGACGGCTTCGGGAACATGGGTCATGGTTGGTACCCAATGGCGGTGAAACGGAGTGCCAGTGTTTGAACCGACTCAATGAGAACCGTCACTCACCACACAGGATATTTTAGCATTCAAAAGGATACACATCCCCATTACCAAGTTACAGTAATAGACCCATACGGGCATCAGATGGCAAATTCAAAAGGTCATGCTGTGGATGAATACACGGACATGACAAGCATTGAAATGACTCCTGTGTGCCATGCCTGACGCGAATAGAACAATTATAGGAGTAATTTGAGTGCTGCAGATTACGCATACCCCAGATAACAACTTGTGCAAACCAGGATGACTACATGTCGCGAAAATAAGCAAATCGCAATTAGTGGATGCGTCTGCAGAGGACAGGTCTGGTGTTGCTATAGTATCCAGCCTTGTTCAACACACAAAGCGCTGTACACTGTATAGTCTGACTCCAGTCTCGAACACATAAAGGAGAATACATTACAACGGCCGTCATATGGTCATATTCGAAGTCGTTGACGAATGGGGATGGGCGTAGTGTCCCTGGCATGGGATGAGATGTGTGAATGGGGGTATACTCTACTGGTTCATACTGACAACCAGACGACACGGCTGTAGCTAGGCCTAGTTTATGCTAGGTGAACGAGATCCCACCACGAGACATCAGCCAGAGCCTGCGACCGAGAGGGCCTCGGCCTGTGGATCTGCCAATGGCGTTCTCCCCACTTACATGAGAATAATGATCACCAAAATGTATGTATCACTCACTTCGAGGCTACACAGGGCAGACGCTGCTGCATGTCAGGTGGGGAACAGGACTCGACCACTCAACACGGCTGTGGAAATTTCGACAATATCACGCAAAAGACACGCACATACTTATCATATTTAGTATCAAAATAAACCTTAGAATAAAGAATATGAAATACAACTTACCATTTTGGACTAGATGCTGGGAAATTGGAGAAAATCCACAGAAAACCCTGAAAGTCAGACTCACGATACGACCGAAATGAGCCCCGTGAGAGTGATGGCGAATGTAGGCGCGGGCATTCGTTATATAGCCACCTGGTCCCGCGTCGTCTGCAATACATCACGGCTGCAGCCTGCACTTGAAGCATTGTAGGAGTGCTGTCAATGGGGACGCGGTAATAGAACGATTCTGAATTATGTTGATTGTACCTCTTTAATACAGCCACTCATGCACAATGGAGCTTTTTTAGACGAAATCATGCTTACAAATATTATCCTGCGGAAGACATTTTTTTAATAAAATTATCTTTAAACGTCAGTTCATTTCCCAAAATCCGTGAGACAATTTTGGGGACAATTTTATTCGCAGGACCACTGGCCTTCTTACGAAGGTTGTTGTTGGCGACGACTTCCAGCCTCGCTTTCATTGTCCGAATTGTACGGATGTCTGGCATTTTTGTATGGTACGTTCATTGCCTTTCCTACTGGATTCGAGGTCGATAGTGACTCATTCATTGGGACAATCGATCATCGTTGCCGAAGCTGCCAACGCGGTGTTTCGTGGAACTTGACATCTACATAGCTCATAGTTGATGCTGCTGTCTGTCGGTCATGTATGGCATTATGTTTCACAATAATACAGACTTTCAGCAAGGCTCCGTATCACCAAAAATAGATCTATTTTTGGTATGACGTATGACTTTAATAGAAAATGCATTAGTTCGATACGTCATACGTGACACGGGTCGTTCTATAATCTTTGCGTAATCGTGTAAATACTGTAACATTACGTTTAAGAGGTGGTATTAGGGAGGTTTAAAAATCAAACGACAAACGTAAACTTATTGCATTTTCGGTACAAAAATAACGTTGTCGCTAACGTTCACGTTTATAATTTGATTTCTAAACCTCCGTATTGACAGGTCCCAGAATTAATCAGGCCTTTTTAATTGACAGTTCGCCTTTAGACCCGTTAAAGGGGCAGATGACCAGCCAATCAGATAAAAGATCCTACTTCTAATTCACCTCTGGGATCTCTTCTACATAGCGCCTGAGGAAGACCCCGATTGGGGTCGAAAATTTGCAAAATATTCGGAGACGACTTTGTCTAACAAGAAGTAATTAATTTTGGCGCTTTGACCTCTTAAACCATCCTGGTAACATCCGGGTTTCTTAGTGCGAACACTAAGAACCCCTGATGTTCTCAGGATGTCTTAAACGCAACTTTACAGTTTGTTATAGTGACGGACAGTATATCATTCTGTCGTGGGAGTTTAATAATGAGTTCGTTATTAGCATTGAAAAGGTGTCAAATTTAATAGATGTAACATATTTTATTGATGTTGATGATGATATTGATTTTCTTTGGCCGATACAATTCTTCATACATAACTGCCTTAGAAAGTCTGGTACACAAACAAGATCACATATGATGCCATAATTATGTTTACACCTTGTTCATATAATGAACAAGTTGGTGGTATTGCAACAATAGAGAGGTTTAAAAATCAAACGATAAACGTAAACGTTAAGGACAACGTTATTTTTGTACCGAAAATGCAATATAAAATCTGGCGGGTTAATCTGTAGTATGAAAAATAACGTTGTCGTAAAGTTTACGTTTATCGTTTGATTTCGAAACTTCCCTATTATCGAATAAATAAGGTAGAGCACTAAAAGAATAAGGGAAGGTTTTTCGGAATTCAGTCAAAAATAACATCAAATCATTGGTATCTCATTTTAAATGTAGATGTTACCAAAAATAGATACCTCTCTTATCTATTATTTTTGATGTTACCCAAAAAAGTTTATCATGGGCATCGTTAATTATGGAAATTATCCTTAGAAAATGCTGAACTTCGTACATTCGTGCATTGGAAAATATGCGTGCAGCACTCATGACCGTATGACTTTAAGATCGCGGGCCAATCCAAGTCACGACAATGCTATCAATTAGCTACTCATTCCTTATCAATTAGAGACCCATGTTTCAATTATTCAATGCCCGTTGATTGCGTGCTGTCAGTTGGCGTAAACATCACTTATTCATCAATGATCTATTATTTAGTTGTAAGCGTATTTATCACAACACTTGTATCCATAGAAATGAATGTTCCAGGGACCATGTGCTCACCTGGGTGTATTAATGCAACTATCAGTTCGCATCTTGTACCCCCTCCCCCATGGGAGACAAGCATCACCACCTTTGCCTTGTCGATGCTTAAAGGAGCATGGTATTGCCACTTTTTTTCGACAGCCGGCGCCACCGCGCCACTCTCCAACCCAGGGACTAACTACGTTGTCGGCGAATTGACCAGATTTACTACGTAATGTACATTTTGTAATGCATTTTTGTAGTTCGTCTTACTGCTGCCAGGTGGCTCCCTCTGCGTCGACAGTCAAATAACGCATTTGAGGTCCAATACCATGCTCCTTTAAGGGTGATGTAATAATTGTTAGTGATAAAAATGTGGAGAGGATCCAGACATTAGCAGGGATTCTTGCGCTTATTGCGATTTCGGTTTTGGCCACCTGGTAGACAAACCAAGAATCATATCGGACCAAAATATTTGGTGTCGAAGATCACCTGATGTAGTGACGTATGTACAAGATTAACGTGCCCTGCTAACGGACGCCGACCGCCGGACCGCGGAAACCGCAGCACATAAAGAGCTGACCAGGTGAGCTAAAATCGTGGGTTATTGATGAACTAGGGAAAATATCAGTAACGAAATTAACCATCCTGTAGTTGTTATCAATGGTTCCTAGCTGTTTTCCTCTGCGTCTACGGTGACGTTGATCTACGGTGACGTAGATCTACGGTGACGTAGATCTACGGTGGCGTAGAAGAGCGAATGACAAAAACCCCTTATTGACCTCAGGACGCAATGTCGAGGTCGCAAACACCATGCTGGCCCCAACGTGGTCCTGAAAGCGGATCACTGATTGGCTAGCTACATTGGCGCCAATTCTAATATGCGCAAGCGACGCCTATTGGTCATCGTCTGAGAATTGCGTGAACCTAGTTTCGGCGCGCGGGCAATAGGGGGAGCGGTTCAAAACTGCGGTGGAAATTTACGCTTAGTGCTGTGTACGTGGTTTCAATGTCAGAGACGATCAGGACGAAAATACCACTTACCTCCGGGTTTCGGACAAGGTGGCATGTAGCAACGCCCAGTTTCCATCTGCCATAGACATCGGCCGTTTTTGCAAAGCGTCGTGGTCTTTGTCCTCGCGCCAATTCCGCACGTCACCGAGCAGGGACTCCATTTACCTGTGTCAACTTCCACGGCCTTGTCTTTCCCTGTAAAATGTGAGAGAGGTAAGCATCGCGCCGGATCGATTCGGTTCGGATTGACCACCATCTTGGAAAGGTCTATCGTACTGCCGAACTTCTGCTTGATAAAGTATATAAAGTCAATTTCCAGAATATTTGCGAATTTTCGACCCCAAGCGGGGTCTTCTTCAGGCTGGAACTTTACAATCTGAAACTCTAGAAAAGACTCAGTCTTTTTTAGAGTTTCAGATTGTAAAGTTCCAGCCTTAAGAAGACCCCGCTTGGGGTCGAAAATTCGCAAATATTCTGGAAATTGACTTGAGTCTTTTCTAGAGTTTCAGATTGTAAAGTTCCAGCTTGAAGAAGACCCCGGTTGGGGTAGAAAATTTGCAAATATTCTGGAAATTGACTTTAAACTTTATCATATTGTGTGTCGATTTTTGTGCTCGTCTTCTCTTTCGCAAACTCAGGGCCGGATCCAGGGGGGGGGGGGCGTACGCCCCCCCCTATTTTTGGCAGATCTGAAACTCTAGAAAAGACTCAGTCTTTTTTAGAGTTTCAGATTGTAAAGTTCCAGCCTTAAGAAGACCCCGGTTGGGGTCGAAAATTCGCAAATATTCTGGAAATTGACTTGAGTCTTTTCTAGAGTTTCAGATTGTAAAGTTCCAGCTTGAAGAAGACCCCGGTTGGGGTAGAAAATTCGCAAATATTCTGGAAATTGACTTTAAACTTTATCATATTGTGTGTCGATTTTTGTGCTCGTCTTCTCTTTCGCAAACTCAGGGCCGGATCCAGGGCCCCTATTTTTGGCAGAGTAGTGATTTTTTTTAGCAAGAAAAATTTAATCACATAAAAATTCGAGTATTTTGCTCTCAGACGCCAGGAAAATATAAAAGCACTTAAAATTGTCAAATTTTTCTGTGCGAGGGCCCCCAGACCCTTCATTCTTTCGGTGCTCACCACCTCGGGCGGGTGGCGTCGAACTACGCCCCCCCCCTTTCTGTCAATCCTGGATCCGGCCCTGGAACTTCTGCTTAATACTCACTGTCCGATATCAGCTTCATGTACTTCGGATCGCACTTATATATGCTGTTCAACTCAAACCAGTCGAGTTTTGTCGGCAGCTTTGAGCATTTCCAACTTTCTGATACAGTTTAACATCTAGTTTTTTCGGCCTCATAGTGTATTTGCTCTCGTCAATCGCCATGGCATTCAGAGGATAATGCATGATGCTGAAGTAATCGTACGGATATCCGCTCATCGTGGATTTCTCAAATTTCTCAAATTGGAACATGTTGGCACGTCCTGAAAAAATGAGAAGGAAGAGGTCCTGAATGACACAGACTTCAGGCAACCGACACTCGCATGCATTTTGTTCTACGTGACAGGCCCTGTACATTCTGAGCTTTCGTGTGCATCGATAAAGCATGGCGCACACGAGCGACAAAATCAAGGCGACTGCCGACAAGACTGCCAAAACGACCAGAAATCTGATAGATTTGACCCCATGTCTGTGGCAAATCGTCGTCCCAACCGACTGGTCGCTTTGGTCGACCGACTAATCAGTTTCATCGCCTACCTGATCGGTTTAGGTGGTCGTTGTATCATATGCGCACTATTTATGCGAAGACAAAACCTCCCCTCAAAAACATATTTGCGCTCGGCGACCGAAGATCCTGGCGACCAAAATTCAACATGTTGAACTTTGGTCGCCAAGGCCGATTATCTTCGCGACTTGTCAGCCGACAAGGAAAAAGATCCGCAAACTAAGTCGCTCCGGGAGGTCGTCTGTGGTTTGCGGATTCTTCACAAAAATGGTCGCCAGTGTGGTCGGCGAGCGACGTCACTATAGATGTAATGGATAAATAGTGTACCACCCGGCAGATTTTCGACTGTCCCCCAGAAAATATTGACCTTTTACATGATATATTGAAAATAGAGCGACGTCGCGATGGTCTCCTACGGCGTCGCCAGCGATGGTCTCGTCGGCAGTCGCCTTGATTTTGTCGCTCGTGTGCGCCATGATTAAGGAAGCGTACTGCGGTATTAGGGAGGTTTCGCAAGCGCCCGGTTAGGCCATACGACGACGTTTATCTATTGTTTGGGTATACCTACACAATAGATAAACGTCGTCGTAGGGCCTAACCGGACGCTTGCGAAACCTCCCTATTAAACCGTCGGCTCTAGTAGTTTGCGGATTTCAAAAGGCTGTCTCGAGAGTGCACTCCGAGTGAAACAGGGTTTATTCATGGGTTGTTAGGGTTTCATAACACAGTCACATGAATTGTGTTTCCTTTCCTTCATCAAGCTTATTAAAAGTTGCATATGTGAAGGAAAAGGCCCAATAATTAATAATTAATAATTAATCTGTTCGATAAGCAACATCCCATAAATGAGGAACCGGAGGAACTAACGTCACGACGCGGCGCTGTGAGCAGTGCGACCGAAGTTTCTTTTTTCTAACGTTATTTCCATTCATTTCTGGCGTGAAAATCACCCTTTCGTTTCGGTCGCCCGGCATTAAAATTTACACCATCTTGTAGCAGATGAAAATGTCTGCAATTTTGCAATGCTTTTTTCCTTAAAATGAAGACATAGATGACGATTTCGGCAACGTCTTTATCTCATTTTTTTCTGTAGAAAATGTACAGCGGGTTTTTTCATGACGGAGCGTCAACACATACAATGTAAAGCCCCCTTCACACCAGCATCCTGACCAAGCCCCGATCTATTTCTGACCAAAATTGCCCCCAGAGCGTGGTGGTCAGAAAGAATCGTGCATCGTGAACTATAGGCAATTGTGAATATGACGGTGATGTGTATGTGGGATGCATACACTTAGTTTACTTGCAATCCATGTTTGAGTAAAAAATTACCCTGGAAAAACTTTGTAAACATAGGTACACTTTCAACCGAACATGTCTATAGCGATGGTCTCCTACGGCGTCGCCAGCGATGGTCTCGTCGGCAGTCGCCTTGATTTTGTCGCTCGTGTGCGCCATGCTTTAAGGAAGCGTACTGCGGTATTAAACCGTCGGCTCTAGTAGTTTGCGGATTTCAAAAGGCTGTCTCGAGAGTGCACTCCGAGTGAAACAGGGTTTATTCATGGGTTGTTAGGGTTTCAAAACACAGTCACATGAATCGTGTTTCCTTTCCTTCATCAAGCTTATTAAAAGTTGCATATGTGAAGGAAAAGGCCTAATAATTAATAATTAATAATTAATCTGTTTGATAAGCAACATCCCATAAATTATTTATGGGATGTTGTTTATAAAACAGATTGTTTGATCAAAAGTGTTACATCTTCATACAACATCCAAGTTTTTAGAGGGACGTAAGGGGGAACATATTCGAACATTCTTCCTCATTTCCGTTTCATTGAGTGTACCTGGTTGTATATTTTTCTTAACTATCTCAATGTAGTCATCTCGATCCGGCCGAGACATCTCGTGCCAAAACCCGAGAGCGTGAAAGAACTCATGGACGATACTTTCGACTTTATTCCAGCACCAGCCGAAGTTCATGTCCCGTGTGGTCTCATACCACGCCGAGGGATAACCGACGCTGTTCGAGTGGCACCTAAAATGAAGAGATAGCTGAGAATAGCTGATTGACATCTGGCCTATGCTGTTTGACCTATGGGACCCTAGCTCACTGCATGCCTCAATAGGTGTCACTAGTGGTGTGAACTTGAGTAGTATCTTAGAAAGACGTTGGGCGGCGCTGCAGTTTTGAAGATGCTGGAGTCGTTGCTGAAAGACGTTACAAAAAAGAAGTGTTTGTAAGTTTTGAATGGCTCCCTTGAGCCCCTAGGCTACTGTTACTAAGAAATAAACTAGTCGCTTTTCATTTTTCACTCCTCATTTTCCATTCAAAATCAAAATCAGAGAATGAACGCCTATGTGAACCACAACAATGTTCATTCTTCAGGTGACGGGTGATTCGTGCCAAATCATAAAATGGCGAGTGAAAAATGTCAGGAGCCTGCTATAAGCGAGCTTCTGATTGGCCAATCTGTCGGCAGAAAATCTGTCGATGGTTCCCCGTCGAAATGGCGTGTTAAACGACTCTGTTTGAGAGGGTGAATTTTGGGATGAAAGGGAGTGTCACAATTGAGTACTGGGGCTATTGTAAGCTTACGATCGTGGTTCTGCGTTGCCGATGGTCATATATTTGCTCTCGGTTGTCCTGGGCTTGAATCTGATGCAGGAGCTCTTCTCTATCATCGCCATAGCCTCCTTGACAAAGGGCTTTCCGTTGTCAGCTTGAATGAGAAAAAAAGATATGGAGGGTTATGCTGGGGGCGTGGGTCGGACGGACGGACGGACGGACGGAGAGACACCAGGAGAAAGTAAGTTGACTGCAAGGAAAATGTTCTCGAGTCTCAAAAACAAAGAAATCTCAAAACGATCTGCCCAGAAATGATCTGTCCAAAAGAACTGTTTGTGAGGTCTCGCAAATTTGACGAAACACGAAGTACGAAAGACGAAATTCAACTTCATTTCCACGATCTAATGTATTTCTGGAGATGGCTGGTACCACAAATGTCCCTGCTGGCAGTGCGAAGTAGAAATTTAAAAATTCAAAATGCACCACGACTCTCTCAGTCTTACATGATATGCATGATATGGCAGCAGGGACATTTTGTGGTACCAACCATCTCTAGAAATACATTAGATCCTGGAAATGAAGTTGAATTTCTTATTTCGTACTTCCTGTTTCGTGACGATATTTGCGAAACCTCTACGAATAACGATCCTTCTACAAGTAACATCTGTCTATTATGAGTTACTCTTTCTCGGAGTAAGGAACGAATAAGTAGGACGAACCCAAGCAACGAAGTAAACCGACTCGAAAGAACTGCTGCTTGCATTTTTCGCCATGAAAAGGGCAGGAAATTGAGAGTTCATGACATAATCCACCGCGAAAGAACATCGCGGCCGTTCTGACGGTCAGCATGCACTGACTATAGAATATTGCTTCTTTACACAAGTCAAGTAACATCTTCCATTTTCAATAGATTGGGTGGTGGCGTTTATCCAATACTTACGATAGAAAGGATTAAATTCGAATGGGACAACACCTCCGGGCCATGTTTTTATGGTAATGCCATAGACAGTGCCGAGTGCGCTTCGTTTTCGGCGTGATTCGAATTCCCTGTGGAAAATGGAGAAGATACATACAGAAATGAATAACACACTTATCATTTTAACTCCCCATTCTCCATTCAAAATCAAAATCAGAANAATTCCCTGTGGAAAATGGAGAAGATACATGCAGAAATGAATAACACACTTTTCATTTTAACTCCCCATCTCCATTCAAAATCAAAATCAGAAAACAGATCTCGGGCGGCCGTCTCTCAAGTGTGTGTGTGTGTGCGTGTGTGTGTAGGCCGTGTGTGCGTGAGCGTGTGTGTGTAGGACGTGTGTGCGTGTGTGTGTGTGGGGGGGATACAACATGTTGACGTGGATTTACATGTAGGCTACATGGATAAAACTAGAGCCACTTTTTTCAGACAGGGGCAGAAACTTCGAGTGTCCCTAACTGATGCAGTTCTCAGAAATCATACGATAGGACGGGGCGCGAAATCCCGCTTCACGGACGAATCCCACTAAACGTGCCACATATACCTGCTCGCTGGATCCCAATCGTCGATTCCGTGCTCGTCTATCATATCTTTAATCATTGCAAGCTCCTCATTGCTGGGCATACTTCCTTGGAAGTCAAATGCACCTGTCGCCGAGGATGGATCGCCTCCACTTTCGAAAATTTCCTCTTCCTCTTTGTTCAACTTAATATCAAGTTCAAACAGGTCGGCTGAAGACAGGACAGAGCATGTTTCGCCAGGAGTAGGAAGGAGTTTTATAGTCTCCTTCCTCCGGAGTAGGAAGGAGAATTATATTGTCCTTCTACAGGGGTAGGAATCAGTTTTATACTCTTCTCCCTTGGAGTAGGAAGCAGTTTTATATTCTCCTGCCTCAGAAATAGGAATTAGTACCGGTAGTCTATATTCTTCTTCCTCAGGAGTAGAAAGAAGTTTCATATTCCCCTTCCTTTCGGAGTAGGAAGCAGTTTTATATTCCCTTTCCTCATGAGTAGGAAGCAGTTTTATATTCCCTTTCCTCATGAGTTGGAAGCAGTTTTATATTCCCTTTCCTCATGAGTAGGAAGCAGTTTTATATTCCCCTCCTCACGAGTAGGAAGCATTTAAATATTCTTCCACAGGAGTAGGAACCAGTTTTATATTCTTCTTCCCCAGAAGTAGGAAGCCGTTTTATATTCTCCTTCCATACAAACAGGAAGCAGTTTTATATTCTCCTTCCACAGGATCAGGAAGCCGTTTGACCACTGCTAAATTTGATGTAATGGTATTTGTTGCTTACCTCCGTTGTATTCTTCCATATCTTTCATGACTGATGAATTACTCATCGTCTCCACCAGGTTGTTTTCCCATTCGATCTCTTCATTCATTTGTTCCATCTCCCATTCATCAGCTGGAAATGTAGAAGATTGCAGTAAAGATGACGGAGAAGAGCATTCTCCCCATCTTCGATAATCGAAGGCCGATCTGCTCTCCACTGCATTACATCGCACATCACCCTTCGAGAAATAGACCATGCCAACTTTACCGGTCGACCAATCATATGGCACTTTATATCGGGTCTTCGGCTACAACTCTTTGTACCACGATTCAAATTTTACAACACCGATTCTGATTGGCCTCTTGTTCTCGAGGCGGCAGATACGCCGTGGACCGGTCACTTTCTCGAAGGGTGATGTGCGGTGTAACGTAGTGGTGAGCAGATCGGCCTTCGATCATCGAAGATGATTCTCCCACATTGGGGGGTTTTATTTCGCTCCTATTCTCCATTCATTCGCCCCACTCACGTGTGAGTGGATGAAGAGGAGCGAGCTATCATTGTTGTTGGGGGATGGAGAAGAGAAAAGCTAAAATGCCTGACGGGGAAGCTTTTTTGGCAGAGGGGGAAAGTTTTTTAACTTACGATAGGTGATGATCTCGCAGATGTAGAAGTGTCGTTCGTTGCAGTCGCTCTCCTTCACTTTACCGGTATCTTTGTCGATGAGGACACAGTCTTTGTTGGGATATTCGCCAAGTGAGTCGTCTGACCATTCCCAGAAAATGTCCTAGAAAGGAAAATAGGGAATTTAACATGTTGGCCATCCTTGGAGCTGGATGTGTCACGGTATAATGATAATCCTGGGACTGAACATGCTGACGCGAGCACATGTACGCCGCCTGACCTGAATCACATTTAAGGCCAAAAAAAAACCTTTGGTTCAGGTAACGGACTCCCTCTGGAGGTGGGTAGGTCGGTAGGGATTTTTTTTTTTTAATATTTTTTTTACTGTGAGAAGTTGTGTGGTAAACCTGTCAGTGGACACCAGCTCACTCAATGCCATACTCTCATTGTGTCTAGTT
>NMRB01002242.1:50760-78684 GCA_002633025.1 Notospermus geniculatus
CAAACTTGACGCTAGGTGGCGATATGTGCAATGACGTCAATCATATCGCCACTAGTGACGGTGGTAGGTTTCCATCTTGAAAAGTAGTGCGCGCGCGGAAGGAACAGAAGAAATTCTTCTGTTTGTGAAGCGGTCACCCCATCACTCGTTTTCTACGCTTACAATATAGATCGTTGAAGACAGGTGTATAAAGGTATAGAGTGATACAAGCAACGGTTGAGTAGATGTAAAGTAATAATAAAGTTATTCTGTTTCATTTTCGACAAGGTAAATACTGTTTTCTGCAAATAATACCATTTTGAAAAGGAAGTTCTCATCACGTGATAGACTAGCCCGCCGACGATGACGTCAGGATTTCAAGATGGCGATTTAGTATCGATGGCAGTGTTAAAATTTTCGTCCAATTATCAAAAAATTTCAACGCTGTCGTGGAGTATGCCATAGAAAGAAAGAAATACTGTGAAATCAATGTCCTCCATCGTCAGGTGTGGAGGTCAAAATTTTTTCGGCAGTTATATTAAATCTATGATACCTACATGTAAGTAAAGACCAACATAAAGAGGTACATGTACCAATAAATTACCAAGACAGCCCAATGTGCCATTTTCACCATATTTGATACGACACCTCTGAAATGTTCAGCAATACACGTACCCAATAGTCTCCTCTCTCCTCGTAATCTACATATCCGTCCACCCATTCAAATAGACCCTCGGTGTCAATGTCGCTCAGTCCAATCCAGGCAGAAGTGCCTTCCATCAACCTAAGAAAAAAGTGCCAAAAATCACTGGCCTGCCAATACAGCGAGTGGAGGTTTCGTATAGATCTTTCCAACAAAGATGGTGGCGTACATGTAGTTCTACTACATAACATCGTGGCTATTTATTGTCCAAGCATGATATAACAAACATGTGCACTATTAATATCAACATTGAGCCAAGACCTATAGGTTGTCAGTTGCTAGCGCCACCTGTGATGAAGTGACCACACTGATATGAGCCTGATAGCAAGCTACCTAAAGGGTCCCTTTAACCTGAACTTGTGACCTTGTTGAACGATGAATTTCTAAACCTCCAAAGGAGACTGTTGACATCATTCGTTGTAACTAATGCTCAAATTACCAAAGTTATTATGATGATCACTTCCGCAATTACGACCAAGTATCTTTTATCAATGAAATTTTTGGTCGAAGAGTCTATTATGACTATTGTTTGTCTGGTAATGGCGTCCTCTTGACGGTATTTAGGCCTATCCAATCAGTGCGTGATAGGTTTGTAAATTTACTGTTGGCCCCCCACAGCAGACAATAAAGTATCAAAAGTATTTCAGTTAGCAATAAAATAAAAATATTTTAGAAAACAGTCATAGAATATAAATAGAATCGGGTTTCTCAGGTGAAAGACATTGCTTCCTACCAGATTCGAACCCACGGACCCTCGCATGAGGCATCAATCGCCAGCACTAAGGGACAGCACGCCTTAACACTAGGCCAAATCCCCATCTTCAATATATTAGAAAACATAGATATTCGAAAGTACAAGTGAAGCTGGGCTTAGCAAATCAACGGTGTAACCTCGGGGCACTGATATACGGGGTGGCCAAAGGAAAACTCTTACAAGCATTCTTCCACCCACCTCAGTCCAAAACCATCTGTATGAATGGATAGAGAGAATCTTCCCTTAGGAGAAAAATAACGTCACCAAGATAACACGATTCGATCCAGCAATGTCAGCTCCAGTGCCATTTTTGTGAAGCAAAGTCGAAGTCGTGTCGTGTTTGCTTGTGATTATTCTGCAGTGGAACAATAACCAAGGACCGCGACTTTGCTTTACAAAATAGGGCCAGGGACCTTATCGAGGAAGTTCTGACTCGTAACTTACGGGAGTTCGTAAACTACATTGTACATGTATTGTCCATTTGCAAACAACCTATTGTTCACTATCAGCCTGACAAAGGATTTGTGTAGGCCTATACCCTTAAGGTTACGGCGGCTTTGTGAACAGGGTCCATATTCATAAACATACTTCAGTCAATGTGTGATACTTATCTTTTGTGTTGAACAAAGGATAAGCGTCATACTTTGACATAAGTACATGTAGGCCTACATGTAGTTTTATG
The DNA here is from genome assembly GCA_002633025.1 of Notospermus geniculatus. Taxonomy (NCBI): domain Eukaryota; kingdom Metazoa; phylum Nemertea; class Pilidiophora; order Heteronemertea; family Lineidae; genus Notospermus; species Notospermus geniculatus. Next base: position 52,879 of record NMRB01002242.1, read on the forward strand.
AATATGGGTACTGGGGGATAGTCTGGCGTTTTCTTTTTTCCAGAAAGATTCTCCATCCATTGCTGTCAGCAGTTTTTGGCTCTGGGTAGTGAAAGAAGGCCTATACCTGTGGTTTCTTTCTGATCACCCTGTAGAGGGTGCCGCAAGTGAAAACATACTCAAAGTCCAGCATCTCAGTGACGTAGTCATAGGCAGCCTTCTTGCTGATCACGGCTAGGTCGCCATCAAAGTCGTTCTTGCAAGTTTCTCTCGCTTCCTCCCACGTCCCAAGGTCTTCGCCAATGATGTAGCAGATATCGTTGAAGAGAACGCCACCGAAATCTCTACAGCTGACGGCGTCCATTGCTGAAGGTGGTAATTGTACGTCAAAACGCTGTGAGAGGCATTGTTCAGAAGTTGATGATGTGAACCGAAATAANATTACTCATCGTCTCCACCAGGTTGTTTTCCCATTCGATCTCTTCATTCATTTGTTCCATCTCCCATTCATCAGCTGAAAATGTAGAAGACTGCAGTAAAGATGACGGAGATTGAAGTGCATTCTCCCATATTGTTTTTTTTTACTTCGCTCCTCTTCTCCACTCATTCGCGCCAATCACGTGTGAGTGGATGAAGAGGAGCGAGCCATCATTGTTGTGGGGGGATGGAGACGAGAAAAGGTAACGTGCCTGACGGGGAAGCTTTTTTGGCAGAGGGGGAATATGTCTTTTGATAAAAAAGAAGTGCTTACGGTAGGTGATGATCTCGCAGATGTAGAAGTGTCGTTCGTTGCAGTCGCTCTCCTTCACTTTACCGGTATCTTTGTCGATGAGGACACAGTCTTTGTTGGGATATTCGCCAAGTGAGTCGTCTGACCATTCCCAGAAAATGTCCTAGAAAGAAAAATAGGAATTTGACGACCTCAACCCAGACATGCCAGAGTTAACATGTTTCTCCATCTTTGGGACTGGCTGAATTTATCCAAGGCAAATTGACCCGAACACATGTACGCCGCCAGGCTCACTGATAATCACAGTGTGTAATTATCATTTCGATCGCTGATTGGCCAGATTACTGACCTAGAAATTATACAATGCCCGGGGATGTCACTGCGTCTGGGATAATTTATGCGATGCGTCAGCAAAAACTGTGCTGCCAGGGGTGACGTCATGGATTGTCGAGTGCGCCTCGAGCAAAGTTCATCGAAAATCGCCCCAAATGCGGTTAATAATGCAAGTTGGTTAAATTCCAGCCTTTCACCAATGGCGACAATCATATTGCAGTTTGTGACGAACTTTGAGCGAGATCCATTCAGTGGTATTTGCAAAACCGTGTGCAGAAGTTGAAAATTGGAGAGACCCATAGAAAGAAAGAAATAGTGTGAAATCAATGTCCTCCATCGTGAGGTGTGGAGGTCAAAATTTTTTCGGCAGTTATATTAAATCTATGATACCTACATGTAAGTAAAGACCAACATAAAGAGGTACATGTTTCAATAAATTACCAAGACAGCCCAATGTGCCATTTTCATTATATTTGATACGACACCTCTGAAATGTTCAGCAATACACGTACCCAATAGTCTCCTCTCTCCTCGTAATCTACATATCCGTCCACCCATTCAACCCTCGGTGTCAATGTCGCTCAGTCCAATCCAGGCAGAAGTGCCTTCCATCAACCTAAGAAAAAAGTGCCAAAAATCACTGGCCTGCCAATAGAGGGAGTGGAAGTTTCGTATAGATCTTTCCAACAAAGATGGTGGCGTACATGTAGTTCTACCACATAACATCGTGGCCATTTATTGTCCAAGCATGATATAACAAACATGTGCACTATTAATATCAACATTGAGCCAAGACCTATAGGTTGTCAGTTGCTAGCGCCACCTGTGATGAAGTGACCACACTGATATGAGCCTGATAGCAAGCTACCTATAGGGTCCCTTTAACCTGAACTTGTGACCTTGTTGAACGATGAATTTCTAAACCTCCAAAGGAGACTGTTGACATCATTCGTTGTAACTAATGCTCAAATTACCAAAGTTATTATGATGATCACTTCCGCAATTACGACCAAGTATCTTTTATCAATGAAATTTTTGGCCGAAGTGTCTATTATGACTATTGTTTGTCTGGTAATGGCGTCCTCTTGACGGTATTTAGGCCTATCTAATCAGTGCGTGATAGGTTTGTAAATTTACTGTTGGTCCCCCTCAGCAGACAATAAAGTATCAAAATTATTTCAGTTAGCAATAAAATAAAAATATTTTAGAAAACAGTCATAGAATATAAATAGAATCGGGTTTCTCAGGTGAAAGACATTGCTACCTACCAGATTGGAACCCACGGACCCTCGCATGAGGCATCAATCGCCAGCACTAAGGGACAGCACGCCTTAACCACTAGGCCATCCCCATCGTCAATGTATTAGAAAACATAGATATGCGAAAGTACAGGTGAAGCTGGGCTTAGCAAATCAACGGTGAAACCTCGGTGCACTGATATACAGAGTGACCAAAGCAAAACCCCCACAAGTATTCTGCCACAACCCTCAGTCCAAAACCATCTGTATGAATGGATAGAGAGAATCTTCCTAGGGGAAAAATTACCAAGATAACACGATTCGATCCAGGCCCCGTATTCATAAAACTACTTAAGTCTAAATATGATACTTATCCTTTGTTTAACACAAAAGATAAGTATCACACTTAGACTTAAGTAGTTTTATGAATACGGGCCCTGCAGTGTCAGCTCCAATGCCATTTTTGTGAAGCAAAGTCACAGGTCCTGTCGTGTTTGCTTGTGATTATTCTGCAGTGGAACAATAACCAAGGACCGCGACTTTGCTTTACAAAATAGGGCCAGGGACCTTATCGAGGAAGTTCTGACTCGTAACTTACGGGAGTTCGTAAACTACATTGTACATGTACATGTATTGTCCATTTGCAAGTAACCTATTGTTCACTATCAGCCTGACAAAGGATTTGTGTAGGCCTATACCCTTAAGGTTACGGTGGCTTTGTGAACAGGGTCCATATTCATAAACATACTTCAGTCTATAGCTGTGGTTACACTACATAGAAATCCCCGGGCTTTTTGAGCCCGTGTCAAGCCCGGGCCTGAAAAAAACCCGCCTGAGACCCGGCGAGCGTCTACACTACTAAAATCTAGCTGAACTTAATTGCTACGCCCGGCGATAGGGTCGCTGCTGCAGCGTACTCTTCACGAAGAGGAGGCGCTAAATTGGAGTGCTGGCTTTTTACCGCGCATGCCCACAAGACACGCCGCCTGTCGCGGTGTTCAAGAACTAGACAAAGCCCGGGTCTATTGCGTCTACACTACTTAAAAAACCCGCAGGAGACGCGGGTCTAAATTAAGCCCTCCAAAAACCCTTCGAAATCGGAGGGTTCAAAAAGCCCGGACTTTTCATCCCCGGGTCTATTAGACCCGCGCTTTTAACAGGTGTAAACAGAAAAAGCCCGGGTGAGACGCGGGTTTTTATGTAGTGTAAACAGGGCTAATGTGTGATACTTATCTTTTGTGTTGAACAAAGGATAAGCGTCATACTTAGACATAAGTACATGTACATGTACATGTACATGTACATGTAGTTTTATGAATATGGGTAGGCCTACTGGGGGATAGTCTGGCGTTTTTCTTTTTTCTAGAAAGATTCTCCATCCATTCCTGTCAGCAGTTTTGGGCTCTGGGTAGTAAAAGAATGCCTATACTTGTGTATTTCTTTCTGGCCACCCTGTAGAGGGTGCCGCAAGTGAAAACATACTCAAAGTCCAGCATCTCAGTGACGTAGTCATAGGCAGCCTTCTTGCTGATCACAGCTAGGTCGCCATCAAAGTCGTTCTTGCACGTTTCTCTCGCTTCCTCCCACGTCCCAAGGTCTTCGCCAATGATGTAGCAGATATCGTTGAAGAGAACGCCACCGAAATCTCCACAGCTGACGGCGTCCATGGCTGAAGGTGGTAATTGTAATTGTCAGTCAATTGACCAACAGGATTCACTACGGTCCAATTCAAAGCCCAACGGACCCATTCATGGTTGATTAGCACCTATCAGGAGTATTTTACATTGTATGGGTTGCTATAACTTTGCTGCCGTCTTTTGGCGATACGCGCGGCTGACTGCTCCTTTGCCGACCGCACAAATTGCCTTGACATGCGATGAAACGTGAAGCGTGCTGCGGAAAAACAACGGACGTGGCGACGCACAATGCAAGCGCCATCACACCCTGATACACCGAAATCGCAGCTGTAAGGTCACAGATGTCAGGCATTCCCGGGATCCATGTCTTCTCTTGTCGGTGATGGTCGGCTGACTAAACAGCAGGCTGTTGATATCTCGAATCGAAGTTGGAGGAGCTGGATCCGGGTGGCCGAGCCAGGTGTCTGTGAACTTACATGTACAGCTACAATTGTGGGGTATGTAGGCCTACTGACAGACGCTATGCTATTAGTACATCATCATTTGTTTTGTGATGGTCATCTTTAGGCCTATCGCATAAAATGTCAAATAGTTTCAGCAGTTACTTACATCTTGCCTTGCGGTACAGTCTACGCTTCCCCCAGGCACCCTGGAGGATCCCGAGACAGGCCACGACCAAGAGGAGGAGAGAAATTCGAGCCATGTTCTGACTTCCGCGGAGCCAAATGCGAAAATCACAGTTCCAACCAAACTTATGGAACATGTAGGACACTCGCCGCGATTGGAGAAATTATTAGATAATTATTAGATAATTATTCACTCATCGGACGAATTTGTATCGGCGAAGGCGATCAATAGAGATGAGTAGGCCTACATGTAATATGTCCATCCGAAATTGTCGATATTCAGTCCGCGTTCAGGATTTGAAGCATTCATTTTCATCGTAACTTTTTGCTTCACTGGTGTACGTAATGATTTTTGTCACTATATGCGGTCATTCAGTGCAAACCGAATCGACGGAAAATGTTCGGCCATCATTGAAATACATGTTAATAAAACGATTCTTTATTATCTAGCAGTCCATGGGAATTATCAGTAGCAGTTCAACTTCTGAAAAATCAAAATGTGACAAAAAATGTAATGAGATGGTCCATGGACCATGTGCTCACTTTGTGAATATACTATAGAAGAACAAATGACAAGTGTTATCAAAATGTTCCAGGGCAAGCCTTGACTCTAAGGGTAATATGATGGTCAACATTTCAAGGTCAATACATTCTCGCTTGAGCAATTCATGATAGGCCTATACATGTATGTATGTGCCAAAGTCCATCTGTACACATAGAGGGTACCTAGATACATGATCACACCAAGTCAGAAGATACATGTACTTGGTCAGATAGCCACTAAACGTGGTACCAAATGGCAACATTTTGAATTTTGACCTCTGTGACCTTGAAAAGTAGGTCAAATCACAACCCGTTTCATATGTCATGTATCCTCATTAGATACACCTAAGATAAACATTTGGAGATGATCCAGTCATTAGTTCAGGTGTTATTGCACTTTTTGTCTTCGGTTGTTGCCACCTGGTGGCCAAGGATAGAATCAAATCCGTTTTTATCATCGGAACCTGTACTAATGATAGTTGCACTGTTAATTCTACGCGCAGAAAAGCAAATGGTAATAAATAAAATAATATTCGTTATCCTTTGCTTTCTGCCGGGTCACAAACATGAAAGGTTGAAACAATAATAGACAGTCTACGTGGCATTTCAGGTGATGGTACAGCCACAGTTGAACCCGTTTTTATGTTGTATTGGTAATTATAGAAAGGCCACGTAATTGTCAAATTTATGACGAATATGGCCTACTTTTGGGATGTACCTTTGAAAGGGAGTAATTTGTAAGGTATACCCAAACAATAGATAAACGTCGTCGTATGGGCTAACCGGGCGCTTGCGAAACCTCCCTAATGACGAATGTCCACCGTTGGGTTGTCTACCGATGGTATGGCAACAGGAGTTGTCAGTCCGTTGACCAATAGGAGTCACTACGGTCCAATTCAAAGCCCAACGGACCCATTCATGGTTGATTGAGCACAAATGTAAATTTACAACTTTGCTGCCATCTTTTGGCGATAAGCGAGGCTGATTGCTACTGCAGACAACACAAATCGCCTGAAATGCGGTGAAACTTGAAGCGTGCAGCGGAAAAATACCAGACGTGACCACGCAAAATGCAAGAGCCAGCACAGGCAGATTCACCAAAATCGCAGTTAAGGTCACAGATGTCTGGCACTGCCGGGGGTCCAGCTTCTCCCGTCGGTGATGGTCGGCATTTCTGACCCTGCAGCAGGCTGTTGATTTGGAATCGTTGGGGGGGGGGGNACTTACAACTGAGATTTTGGTGTACATGTATGTAGGCCTACTGACGTACGTTAGTGTGATATCATCATATGTTATGTAATGATCAGGACTTTCGCACTAAATGTCAAATAGTTTCAGCAGTTACTTACATCTTGCCTTGCGGTACAGTCTTCGCTTTCCCCAGGCACCCTGGAGGATCCCGAGACAAGCCACGACCAAGAGGAAGAGAGAAATTCGAGCCATGTTCTGACTTCCGCGGAGCCAAATGCGAAAATCACAGTTCCAACCAAACTTATGGAACATGTAGGACACTCGCCGCGATTGGAGAAATTATTAGATAATTATTAGATAATTATTCACTCATCGGACGAATTTGTATCGGTGAAGGCGGTCAATACAGATGAGTAGGCCTACATGTAGTATGTCCATCCGAAATTGTCGATATTCAGTCCGCGTTCAGGATTTGAAGCATTCATTTACTTCGTTACTTTTTGCTTCATTGGTGTATGCAATGATTTTTGTCATCATATGCGGTCATTCAGTGCAAACCGAATCGACGGAAAATGTTCGGCCATCATTGAAATACATTTTAATAAAACGATTCTTTATTATGTAGCAGTCCATGGGAATTATCAGTAGCAGTTCAACATCTGAAAAATCAAAATGTGACGAAAAATGTAATGAGATGGTCCATGGACCATGTGCTCACTTTGTGAATATACTAGAAGAACAAATGACAAGTGTTAAATCGAAATGTTCCAGGGCAAACCTCGACTCTCAGGGTAATATGATTATGGTCAAAATTTCAAGGTCAGTACATTCTCACTTGAGCAATTCATGATATACATGTATGTATGTGCCAAAGTCCATCTGTACACATAGAGGGTACCTAGATACATGATCACACCAAGTCAGAAGATACATGTACTTGGTCAGATAGCCACTAAACGTGGTACCAAATGGCAACATTTTGAATTTTGACCTCTGTGACCTTGAAAAGTAGGTCAAATCAAAACCCGTTTCATAAGTCATGTATCCTCATTAGATACACCTGAGATAAAAATTTGGAGATGATCCAGTCATTAGTTCAGGTGTTATTGCACTTTTTGTCTTCGGTTTTTGCCACCTGGTGGCCAAGCCAAGAATCAAATCCGATTTTCCCATCGGAACCTGTACTAATGATAGTTGCACTGTTAATTCTACGCGCAGAAAAGCAAATGGTAATAAATAAAATAAAATAAAATTCGTTAGCCTTTGCTTGCTTCTGCCGGGTCACAAACATGAAAAGATGAAACAATAATAGACAGTCTACGTGGCATTTCAGGTGATGGTGCCGGCCACAGTTGAACCCGTTTTTATGTTCTATTGGTAATTATAGAAAGGCCACGTAATTGTCAAATTTATGACGAATATGGCCTACTTTTGGGATGTACCTTTGAAAGGGAGTAATTTGTAGTGATATTGACAGATGACAATAGTCAAGTGTCCTTTTTGTCGACCCTCCTAGGTTTTATGACGCCGATATACATGTAATAACTCGTCAACGTCCTGATTTCACGCCTATCTCAAAACCTTTGGGTTTCGTCAAATACTAGACTGGTTCCCGGTCCCAATATAGCTCAAGGATAAGGGACCGGTATTGCCTGATGTAACGACGCAGTTGATTTGCTAGCTCATTTTTATTTTGAATTTGTAACGTCGCAGTTGATTGGTTAGCTATTTTGGGATGTGAGTAAATAAGCTATTTCTCAGTACTTCTGTGACGTGACATTGTGGCAGCTTTCTGCCACAAAATGGCCGCCCAATACCGGTCCCTTTCTCTGTCTGAGCTACGTTGGGACCGAGAACCAGTCTAATCAAATACAACCTCGTGTCCTGTATTGGTTTTCAAAAACTTACCGATACTAGTTCCAATTTTTTTCACTCACACCCTCAATTATTTCTGACTTACCGCGTTTACTTCGCGCTACTTTTTAGGTTGTCAGACTGTTTATTGGATGTACCTATATCTGTCATGTCTGTCGACCAATCAGCGAAGACATGGAACAAGATGGCGGTCACTATCGATCGCCACATTGGCCCTGGCGGTGCAATCGGGAATCAATCTTGATCGAGCATTTTGATAGAATCAGTTGCCCGTTAATGATGTCAATGAGGAACCTAACTCACTGCCTCAATAGGTGTCACTACTGGTTAAATCTATTGAATTGAAAGGGACATTCAGGTCATGACCAATTTCCTACACAAAGAGGCGTCCATGGTAAAATAGGACATGATTACTGTGTACTGCCCTTTGTCACAGTTATAATCCCCTTACACGACTAGACAGATTAGGCCTACAGGTCTATCGAAAGAGGAAATTGTGAATCTATCTATAAATAGGATGAAACAGCCCGAAATTATGTTTTATAATAGTGTATTATTAGTCCAATATTCTCAATTTTCTCCATTGTTTCGTCTACGATACTTAATGAGAAGGAGTTTTTGCCATTCCTCACTTCTAACTACATGTATCGAGGGAAACTTTTCGTGTCATTCGTAAATGTTTATCAGCGAACAGTTGCCCATGCAGATATAAACAGGAGACAGTTTGTTCAATGATAATATTGTATAATTATCGTAAATGGATCACACATACACTTTTACATAGTATATAAGAGCCGTTTGATCAGAAACGTGACAGGAAAAAATCTGAAAAAGATGGGGGGACATCAGGCGGGTGGGGACATTAGATTTTATCACACCTGTACAATGCCTTCTCTTTGTAATCTCCTTGTTTCTATTCAACTCTTTTAGCCAACCTAAACTTTTCACGCCTTCCTGTTTTTCAGGGTTTCTTTTATTTATTATATAGATACATAATTGGGATCCAGGTCATTTTCAATTCTGGGATCTCTACTAGAAAGTGCCTGAGGAAGACACCGGAAGGGGGCGACAGCGAAATTCGAAGACGACTTTACTTTTACACCGTGTACTATCATTTCCTATGTCGTTTTTTGTGATCTATGTTGGATATCTGAAGGCTGAACGTGTTGTTTTGCCACTTTTTAAAAATCTGTGTCCAAACGGCTATACAATATGCGGACGGCCCTACAGAATGAGCCATGATTCCTTGAGTTCCTCGATAAGAAACGTACAGTATATGCATTGCGACGACATACAGCTTCATCAACACAATGAAATCTTGCGCCAAATATCAAGTAGTCCTAAGTCCGGTTCTCCAACAGGTTTTCTGGTTGGCGGATCTGATCGAGGACGCTGAACAAGTTATATTTAGACCTATAATTTTAACAGTGCTCAGCTTAGTCTGGTTCCCTGACCTGCTATATGGTGGCGCTGACTGATGGTGCGATACAGAGGTCAGGCAGGCGCCACCGTTAATACTGATCACGTGATCCAAAATTGTCAAGATCCTGACAATTTTGCTGTGACGTCACTTAGTAACAGGATGTTTCGCTACATCGAACATTAAAGGACCACAGTATTGCTTCCCAATCCTGCGTTACGCGTACCCGCGTTAAGGGGGAGACCTCTATTAACGACTTGGTAAACTACCGCATGCAACTAGTCTCGCGCAGCCAGCCGTTTCGTTCCGCAGTACTGCTACACAAACTTGTTCGATCCCCAGTGGCTGGGTGACCGAGACTGTAATCATACATTCTCCAACACTGGGGCGAAAGGCTTAACTACAGTATTGGAGAACGGGTACGGTGGCGCCGGCTGTCGACAGAAAGTGGCAATACCGTGGTGCTTTAAGCCGATTGTGCCGCCTTTTAACTTCGGAATTATTTCTCTTGCGATACCTGTACAGGACGATGCAGAGGCAGAGCTGATACTGGTGCACCAAAACATAAAGAACACCCAGCATTTTGACAGTTTTCACACACAAATGTACAACTCGTTCACCGAATCCCGATATCCCATAACGGTCAGTGCATGACTAATGTTCTATTTGTCCCCCGGAGCCCTCGGAGGGGGACTTGAAAATACCGGCCGTCCGTGCGCCTATGCCGCTCGCCGCTACTAGTCCCTTCCGCTCTATAACTTAAGAACGACTGAAGATTTTGGATTCATATTTGGTGGAGGGATGTATCACGGGCCAAAGGTGTGTCGCGTGAAAGAATCGGCCAAATCCGATTCTCCACTTTGCCACCAGGGGGCCGAAAGCCAAAGCACAAAAACTGCGATCACGCCTTTAATACTGAATGGAATTTCACGAAATATNTGTGCCATTAATACTGAATGGAATCTTCAAAATACATGCCCGTCGGACTTGCACCCGGGGCGACGGGGGACGTTCAATGCTGTGCTTGTTTTAGCTCAGTATCGACGCGGCGCCTGCCTGACCTCTGTATCGCACCATCAGTCAGCGCCATCATACAGCAGGTCAGGGAACCAGACTATGCTCAGCTTTTATCCTTCAGCTTTCTCCTTTTGTTTCTTCAGTTAATCTTTTGTATCCGACATCTCTCACTTGTACTTTTATGTTATTGGTCCATATGCATAAAGAAAAGCAAATGCGTTTTACTTGAAAATTGAAGCAATTACTTCCATCCGTATGCATAAAATCCAAAGTAAATGCTTTTGCTAAAAAGCAATTCCTATTAGAAAAAAAAACATTTACTATTTACTTGTTCCTTTCTAGCACATGCTGGAAGTCATATGCCTAAATACTGAGCAATTGCTCCAACTGTAGAACCTTTGGTAGACAAGCAAATGCTTGTCAAGTATAAGCATTTGCTTTGAAGTAGAAGTAAAAGATTATGCATATGAAACCAAGTAATGCTTTTACTTTTACTTTTGGCTTCAAGCAATTGCTTTTACTGTTTGCTTTTTCTAGAAGTAAATGCTTCGTTTTTATGCATACGGCCCATTGTATGTAGTGGATAGCCATAATGGTAACTCATACCGTGGCATCCACTATAAATTCATTGAAATAAATAAATAAAATAAATAAGCCCAAAGACAGAAAAAATTGAGGAAGCAACAACACGTAATTAGTAACAATTAGCAATGTCAACAAAGTTGACATAAGACAAACACTGTGCACCTCCATTCTGTGGTCTGGGGTTGTCGCATTTCCGCTGTCTGTATTTGTAGCCGAAATCCGGACAGGTGTCTGTAGTCCAGGCGGTCCAAACTCCCCAACCTCCATCGACTGAAAAACGTATCAATATATGAAATTTGATTTTGATTGATAAAATTATAAAGGGAGATTCCATTCATTGTGTAAAATTTCATTGCGTAAAATTTTTTAAATATCGTTAATACATTCAAATTTATTGATATCTGCAAGATGTCGTTTTTTTTAAAAATCAGTAAACACATCATTTTAAGCATTTTATTGCATCCATTGCACAGCACATGTGATGGCAAGCCGCATGTGTTCAATGCATATTTATGAAGGTACAACGAGTAGGCCTAGGCAGTCACAGTATTAACTCGTTCACTACAATAAAGGTCTTCAGCCTATGGACACTGGTGACATCACAACTCATGGCAATAGTCTCCATCAAGAATATATAAGTACCAAGAATGTACAACTCCGAATTGTGCCAAAAAATGAGTTTACTAATTTGCCTCTGGTGACCCTGTAACTGAAGGGATCTTAATTTGTGAAGGGTTATTGTGTAGAGAAGATCATTACGAACAAAATGACACCTCCCATAGTTATATGCACTCAGAAATAACCGAGCTACAGAGCAGTTTTGAGTGGACCATATTTTCGACAAATTGATATTGTACTTGATCTCAGGGTCGGGCACTCTGACCTATACAACAAATCCATGGTTTCACCAAAATCAAAAAAAAATGTATGCCTGTAATATGTCTGTAACTTTACATAAGAATGTTGACGATATTCTAAATAATACAATTCAGTCAACAATCGTTAAATCTAAACATTGGTTATTTAATAAGAAGGCCTATAATTACCGTACGCCCTCTATTATCAGAAAAAGTAACCTAATGCCCACCCTTTTGATTGATTACTAAGTTGTACATTCTTGGTACTTATATATTCTTGTCTCCATGGATTGATGAAAATTCAAAAGTTTACAATGAGTGGAGTCTCCCTTATTTTAAAGGTGCTCTAGTTCGAATTGTAAACATTACGGTTTGTTTATTTACATGGTTGATTATAGGTATTTTTCCTCGGACAGGTGGCAGCACCGTGTATACCAAAACATTAATGTTATCCATTTTATATCTATCTTGATAAATATTCTTGTAACTGAAATATATTTATGATTTTACGCTCAAAAACAAACAAAAGTTGTGAAAGGCGAGATTTAATTCGATTTTATCTGATTTGTTAGTACCAGAAGTTGACAATAGGTGGCACACCGTAATGTTTACAATTCGAACTAGAGCAACTTTAATAGCAATCACGATGACGTATTTCCAACTCGTCAATACCTGGGCATTTTTCGGTAGCACATGTTCCTGTTCCACTCTTGTTTCCCGTGCACTCGTCTCCGGATCCTTTCGGTTTAGGGTTGTTGCATTCTCTTGTCCTAGTTTGTAAGCCACTTCCACATGTCTTGGAACAGCTCTCATAGGCAGACCAAACACCCCATTCGCCTTGCACATCTGAAAATTCAATATAGCACATTCGGAGCTTGTTCAACAGTGAACACATAGAACCAGGTGTGACGTTTTTCAATGTGACCATTTTTCTGTGTGACTCCAATTGTCTGCAACACACTGGGGAACAGATTCGCAGTTTCTATGTGTGTCGCTCATTGTCAAGTCGCGGTTAATTCCGTCAATTTGTTGTAAGACTCAGCAGAAATTGATGCGAGCATGCGAATTTTTTAAAAAAAATTCCAATAATTCTTTTTCAGTTATCTTCATGGATGGGGAAAATATTACCAGCAAACTATCTCTCTACATGTTTAAAGCACAAGTTGCATGAAAAATCAATATAATTTCAAGTGATGAAGCATTTCTATGCAGTTTATAGAAGGTGCTGCGGAAGTAAAGTGAGAAAATTTGAAATTGGTGAAAAAAAGAATTTTCGATGCGAAGGGCTCGGGAGTGACGCGAGCGCGGACAAGAAACAGATATACTTTTTAGGGGGTCTAATGTAGGCCCTACTTGCACACGGGCCACTTGCACACGGGCCACAACGATCGCCTGTCTATAAGCCTATCGAGACATCAAGTAGACTAGAGGCAACTAGAATTGGCGTTATCAACATACCGGTGTCAAGATGATAAACGTCAATAGACGAAACTGCACCAAGTCCTTCGCAGTCTTTCGAAGGACCATTGGCCTTGTAGATGTTCTGGTCTATGGCGTCGAGCGGTACCACCAGACATTTTCCGCCCAATTTCAAGGCAAATGTATCTGAACCCGCTTCCTTCGCTGCGTTAGCACATTTCTGAAATGAGATTAAATTCCCATTTGATGCAGCGACGTTAAGCGGCGATTTTGGCTCGAGACGGGGTTGCGATCCATTGCGATCACCTTATATCGCAAGCGGAAGTCCTTATACACGCTTCCTATAAAACAACAGGAAGTGACGTAAAGGGGGGAGGACATGGACATGATGGAGCAGGCTGCCATGACAACCATGCAAACAAGATCAGCAGCAGCAAATCCCCCATTTACGTCACTTCCTGTTGATTCGAAATCTATTAAAAGGGGGCAGCACAATTATAGGAAGCGTGTATAAGGTGATCGCACCCCCGTCTCATGCCAAAATCGCGACACACGTAGATTCGCCGCTTAAGGCTAAATGGGTCATGTGAATAAAGACTAGCAAATGCTTTTACTTGAATTTTGCATACAAATGCACTAGGCAATGCTGTACAAAGCTGAAGTAAAAGCATTTGCTAGTCTTTATTCATATGACTCAATATGTATAGAAGTTTTCATTCCCGATTGGTGATTTGTTTGTTAGTGATAAATAACACATTGGGCCGTGTGCTCCGAGTCAAACTTTAGCCAGTATGGCTGAAATTAGACTTTCTCTACGCTTGAAGCATTGAGAAAAGTCTGGCTGAAGTCCGACCCGAGCATACGGCCCATGGACTTCAAAACGAGGCTTCACGTGCTTTCAGTAAACATGTACCAGAGGCGTGCGGTGCGGCGCTTCCTGGGACTATGTCTCAGAACAACTTCGGATGAAACAATGTACCTGTATTTTATCCGTCCGTTTCAGGTAATCGTCGGACAAGATCGTACTCTTGCCTTCGAGTGAAGGTAGTGTGCTTGGGAAACGGTCGTCAACCCAGCATCCTCCCCAGGTGTAGTCGAGTGCTACGATCTGCTCCCCGCTTTCTGATGCGGAACTGTCCGTCGGGATTTCCTCTGTAATGATAGGGACGTCATGTGATGTTACTAACAGTCCTCAGCGTCGGTGTAACATAAATCCCAGTCACTCCAGGAACCTAAGTCCTGTGCTCAACGATACCATGACCTCCTAACGTCCGCCGAATCTTTACACAGTGTACATCGCAAAGCCCAAGACATTATACATAGGTTGTACTGCAGATAAGGTATAGGCCAACATGTAGGCCTTTTAGTAAATGCCCCTATCATGCCTCCCCCGCCGCCATAGGCCTACCATGGACGACATCTCAACTCAAGGCAAAATTAACCATCAAAATTCAATGAACAATTGAAGCCAATTGCTTCATAAAAAATCATAGAACAAGCAACTCCCTATATGTTTTAATGAAGAATTTACCCACAAATTTATAATAAATAAATAAGAATTAGCAGAAGCTTTGTCTTGCGAGGATTAGCTTCATCAGAGAGGAAATCTTGCTTGGCTTTATGAGAAAAGGTCATTAGGTTAAGCAATTGATTATGAATATGTTTGTGAGCAAATTCTTTGGCTTGTGCTTCTCCTTGACAAGCAAAAGTTGGCGCTGAGGCTTTGGCTTGTAAGCTTTTGCTATGTTTTATAAATTCGGCCCATTGTTCCAACTGTAGAACCTTTGGTAAACAAGCAATTGCTTGTCATGTACAGTTTGCTTTGAAGTAAAAGATTATGCATATGAAACCAAGTAATTGCCGTTACTTTAGTTTTGGCTTCAAGCAACTGCCTTTACTGTTTGCTTTTGCTAAAAGTAAATGCTTCATTTTTATGCATACGGCCCACTGCCGGAGGACATTTTGCTCGGAATACAGAACGTAAAGAATCATCAGAAAAAATGGGGCAGTAGGGACGGACGTGCTCCTGAGATAACCAAATGCTGCAAATTTCCCACGAGAACGTCCGTGCTAACCACTTTCAGGACGAAAATACCACCACTTACCTCCCGGTTTCGGACAAGGTGGCATGTAGCAGAGTACACGTTCTCGAAAATTCCTACATCCTCTTCCATTCACAATGCATCTCTTAAAGTGCCTTGTACGCTCGCCGATTCCGCAGCTCACAGTGCAGGAGTCAAAAGTACTTTCGTCAGTGATGTCACCCACGTCTTCCCCTGTAAAATACATCAATGTACCACAAATTCTGTGTGTCAGTAATCTTGTGAATATGCACAAAAAGCTGTCTCAACAGACCCTTACGAAATCCAAGTCCGGTAAGGCCGAGTTTACATCGGATGACACGCGACACGAACACGCAGGCGAAGAAAGGTTTCATGGGGATAAATTCTTTGTGAAGCCATTGTTCGCCTTCGTGTTCGTGTCGCGTGTCATCCGATGTAAACCCGGCCTTAGGGTAAAACTCCTTTTATTCGTGAGTTAAGGGCAAGCTGTTGTACATTTTCATATTGCTTGGATCCAGGCCCCTCCGAGAAAAGCAATAAAGACACCTCCAGTGACTGTTTATGGCCAAATGTGATCACTGTGCTTTATAGAAACAGAAAATGAGCAAAGTCCCAAGAATTACAGCTTAATTGCATTACATAATCAAAAAACAAAGAAATTCACCAAACATGAAAAACAGAGAAGAAGCATGTAAATGACACATTCAGGGAGTGGCAGCAATGTCACAAACCCATGGAACCTGGAGTGGCAAGGGTGTCTTGACCCGCAGTTCATAGACACCACACATCAGTGCTCAGTACGGTGCATTAGAAGAGAACCAGGAAGTAAAATCCAGATCCAATATGGCCGCCCTGTTTTGGAAAATTGGCACTATTCATGAAATTCACTTGTGGAGTACTCTACATCTATGATAGGCAAGGTGTTTGACCTTCAAAATGTATCATTTCTTGGGAAAGTGTTCCGACAACTAGTCTTATGTTTCAGCTTATTAGCTAATTAGTGCATTCTAAGACCCGTCTCACTCAATTCCTTTCGACTGATAGATTCCGCAGGTGCCTTCATTAGGGAGGTTTCGCAAGCGCCCGGTTAGGCCCTACGACGTTTATCTATTGTGTGGGTATACCCAAACAATAGATAAACGTCGTCGTATGGCCTAACCGGGCGCTTGCGAAACCTCCCTATTTTCGTCATATAACGTGTACTTTTATGATATTTTGACGTTTTATTTCCAATGCTCCAAAAATTCACAACGTCAGCTTGCCCTTAAGGCGTGCACATGTAGATGTAGATACATGTAGTTCTTTTTACTTTTTATATTCCTTCATCAGACTTGTGCCACCGCGCCACTCTCCAGCCCAAGGGATTACATTGTCGGCGAGTGACCCGATTTCCTACGTTGAGGCCTGTCGAGTGCCAAATCGTGGACATGTATCCTCTGTGTTAAGATATAAGGCTGACCCTAACAATGACCTTTCCCATCAGCCAATCATTCTACGCCTTAGTGAGTAACAGGTGCTCTGATTGGTTCCCACGCTGTGGACCACAGTGTGGTGTACGTTTGTAATGGACTTTTGTAGTTCGTTTTGCTGCCGCTAGGTGGCTCCCTGTACGTCGGCATTCAAATGGATCCCAGCTCGATGCAGAAGGTGCTCGCACCGAAACCCGTAGACTGGTTTCCGGTCCCAACATCGCTAACGGATAAAGAGCCCGGTATTGCGTGATCCCGGGTGCGTGATGTAACGTCGCAGTTGATTGGCTAGCTCTTTTTGTATTGCCTGATGTAACATCGCAGTTGATTGGCTAGCTATTTTGGGATGTGAGGTAAATAATCTATATTTCTT
Organism: Notospermus geniculatus; assembly: GCA_002633025.1. Classification (NCBI taxonomy): domain Eukaryota; kingdom Metazoa; phylum Nemertea; class Pilidiophora; order Heteronemertea; family Lineidae; genus Notospermus; species Notospermus geniculatus. Next base: position 70,234 of record NMRB01002242.1, read on the forward strand.
AGTAGTACATGTACTGAGGAGAATCTTCTGTGACGTCATAACCTGCTGGCTGCTTTCCAGTCCTAAAAATGGACGCCTTTTGTGCGGAAAATTGATCAGGACCGGGATGTCGGTTTCATTTCAACAGATTTAACCACTAGTGTCGACACCTATTGAAAAAGTCGGCTAGGGTCCCCATTACCCGTAGTTGCTTATGAGTTGGGGGCATCCTACATGGCAGATACTCACTGTCAGATATCATCTGTATATACTTCGGATCGCACATATACAGGGTGTTCATCTCATACCAGTCAAATTTGGTTGGCATCTTTGCACGTCCAACTTTCTCGTATAGTTTTATTTCTTTAAGTTTTTTCGGCCTCATCGTGTACTTGCTCGGGTCAATCGCATCGGCATTCAGATGATAATGCATGATACTAAAGTAATCGTACGGATATCCACTGAATGTGGATTTCTCATGTTTCACAAATTGCCACCTGGTGGTACGATCTGAAACATTTGATAATTCAATCAGATAGATTTGAACAGTCTGGTCCAGCATGCACGAAACCAGTTCATACATGTACACCTTGTATTCCTTTGATAGCAACTCCCACGTGATAGCAACTCGCACGTGATAGCAACTCGCACGTGATAGCAACTCGCACGTGATAGCAACTCCCACGTGATAGCAACTCCCACGTGATAGCAACTCACACGTAATACATGTAGCAACTCACACGTGATAGCAACTCACACGTGATAGCAACTCATACGTGATAGCAACTCACACGTGTTGTTCTTAATTTGATTATTCATGAACTAGACGAAGTGTTGAAATGCGCATGCGCTTTTGGTAATGAGGACAAATCTTCGTAGGAAAAATGTTTGCGTCTCGACCACATGGATTTTTAAATTTGAGTTTTAAAAAGTAGTTTACCTGGTTTTATATTTTGGAAAACAAGTTCTATGTAGTCATCTCGATCCGGCCGCGACATCTCGTGCCAAAACCCGAGAGCGTGAAACAATTCATGGATGATACTATCGACACTATTCCAACACCAGCCGAAGTTCATGTAACGTATAGTGTCACTCCAGTACCAGGGGTAACCAATACCTTGCGAAAAACACCTAGAAAGAAGGTAATTCTTTACGATAAACTGTAACCATAACTATACGGGAAGCAAACACAAAGGTTTAACAGCCAACGATGAAGTAACTGAGGGATATACATGTACATGTACAGTGGAACCTCCCTTAATGGACACCTCCGCCAGGAGGACACCTCTCTAATCAGGACACCAATGTTCAGTCCCAAACTGGTCATTTCTATTCATTTCAAGCTCTATAATCAGGACACCTTTCAATTAAGGGCAACATTTGTCAGTCCCGAAGGTGTCCTTAAGAGAGAGGTTCCACTGTACTTCCAAGACCCGTATGTAGCATCTAAAGCCAAAACTGAGCTTAAGGGCTGGTTCATTCTCCGTCCGGATTTTACGCCGACTATCATCAATTTCAGTGTGTGTGCACATTCACGTCGTGGAAACCCACGTCAGCAGTCAGGAATTTTCGCCCGATCGCCAGTTATCGGTCAATTGAACTGCGCAGCTCGAAGGAATGGCGCGCATTTCAATCTACCGATCGCCAGTTGCCGCCAATCGAACTGCGTCCATCTTGTCCAAACAAGGCTGTTGACTCCGTATGAACTCCGTCTTTAGCCTTGTCCGAATCGTGTCATCTTTTCCGTTAATGCATAAATTATTAATGAACCTAACCCCTACTTGACCCCGCCTCCGAGCCAATCAGAACTTGCGAAACAAATCACCGTTGGACACTTTCTTTGCTCTTCACGCTCGAATTTGTAACACGGATTTTGATTATCACGTCGATTTTCCTTCGCGCCCCGATGATTGGCTGAGGCTGTCACCACCTGAGAAACGGGAAATGTGGTGGATTCGAACCAGGCTAGATGACCGTCAGGACAGATAGACTGGTGAGAACCAGATGACTGCGTCGGTCAATTGAACAACAGCGTTTCAATATGGCGTTGGCCAATTGGCCGAAAATCGTCCGATCGAGGGGCGGTACTTTCAACACTGTCAAAAAACGGTCCTGCGCATTTAATCACGTATTTGCGCATCCTCAAATTACAACTGCAGAGACGAGAAAGATAAAAGGTACCTGTCACAAAAATCCTGATTTGATCACAAGTCACCTTCCTATGCCAATATCCATCGGAAGTGAAGGATATTCATATCCCGATGAACAAGCCCATATGGGCCCCACATATAGTTGAAGATATGGGCCCCATGTGGGCATGCACCCCTGATGCACCCAAGAAAAATATGGGTCCCATATTTTTGTGCCCAGATACATGTGGGGCCCATCTGGGGCCCATATGGTAGTATGGCTCCAAGCTGCGCCCCATATGTATCTGGGCAAAGAATGGGACCCGTATTTTTCTTGGGTGCATCCGGGGGATGCATGCCCACATGGGGCCCCGGGCATGGGGCCCATATCTTCAACTATATGTGGGGCCCATATGGGCTTGTTCATTGGGATATGAATACCCATCACTTCCGATGGATATTGGCATAGAAAGGCGACTTGTGATCAAATCAGGATTTTTGTGACAGGTACCTTTTATCTTTCTCGTCTCTGCAGTTGTAATTTGAGGATGCGCAAATACCTGATTAAATGCGCAGGACCATTTGTTTTGACAGTGTTGAAAGTACCGCCCCTCGATCGGACGATTTTCGGCCAATTGGCCGACGCCATATTTACACCCTGTTGTTCAATTGACCGACGCAGTTCGATTGGATGGCAACTGGCGATCAAGCGATTGTTCCTGACTGGTCAGTTTCATGCGCTTGACAGTCCGCGAGCGAGTATGAATTAGCCCTAGGTCTCAAACTCGGCCATGTAGAATTAGCGGAATCAGCAGATCTGGCGGATTTAGCGGATTCTGTATAAAATTGAATAAAATTCAATGATGAATGGAAACTAATTAAGTAATATTATTTTCATGCGCCCCACAGATTATAAAGGACGGCGAGAGTACCTTTTACAGTCAGTAATCCAAATAGGGCAACAAAAATGGTCTGCAGGAATACATGTAGTTCGGCAGTTGCCGTTCGCGACGCTGTTGCGGCTTTTCCTTTATAACCTGTGCAGCACATAGAACACTTGAAAAATTATATTGCTAAATTAACTTCCATTTATTATCAAATTTTATTCCATTTTATACAGAATCCGCTAAATCCGCCAGATCCGCGGTACCCTGTCGTTCCGCATTTATGGTGCTTACGACACTGCGCCCAGGTGCCGTATTGCTTTGCAAAATCGAGCATGCGATATTACTACATGTAGTATTTCCCATATTTGAAACAATAAACAACTGCTTGTTTTGTAATCGCTCACTCAAGTTTTCGAACTGATAGTGATGGTAGATTAGTCATAACAAAGTAATAATGATAGAGCTATTTTCGCGCATGGTCATCCAAAAGGGGTGATTTCCCTCGATTGTCCGCGTGAGCGTGGGTTTCGTGTACGTGCCCTTGAAATACTTCAATTCCATTTGGCTTGTAGCCTTTTGGAATACTGTACTACGATCCTCCGCGGAAATAGTGCGGACCTGGGGGGCCGGTTGCAGGAAAGAACTTACGCACTATTGCTTAGGCCATTTACGGTTGCACGAAACTTGCGTACGTAAGTATGATTCGCAAGTGGACTTCGTAAGATGAGTTGTACGCAGTGTTCATGCAACGCAACTTCACGAACTCTAATCGGGTTGCATGAACGCTACTCTACGCACGAGGGCAGTGCGTAAGCCTAAGACACCTCTGGAGGTGTCGTAGGTCGTCGGGAATTCACGAATCGTTGATGGTTTAAACCACTAGAAGTGGGGAACATGTTATGATTGTTAGTTAATAGAAAAATAACAAGGAAAATACATGTTTCTAAATTACAAATTACACTTTTAATTTGCCATCTAGTGGTGGCCGCCCACAAGTCGTGTCGCGCATCTGTAGAACGGACAATCGGAGTGTGGAAACGACGGTGGTCGTGCCTCAGCTACCTGAGGTATTCGCCAAGACGTGCCTGCCGTATCATTGTTGGGCCCGAACAGGTTGACGCAGATATGTTGCCATCGATGAACCCATCGATGGTAATGCTGTGGCCGTTAAAGCGGCATTTGTTAACAACATTTCGCACATAAGGGCCAATTCACACTTGCCCGCGGATCGTCAAGCGCATGCAACTGATCGCAGGTTTCCAAGGCGTGAATGTGCACACACATTTGAAATTTATCGTCGGCGTAAAATCCGGACAGAGTATGAACTAACCCTAAGAATCCTGCACGGGCTTTACAATCCTGCAACCAGATGAAATAACACTGAACACCATTGAATGTTTTGAAAATACATGTACATGTGTAAGTCACGTTTGCCTTTTTAAAGGTTTCGCTCCGACCGATTGGAATGATAATTTGGAACAGTACGTACATGTAAGTACAGTGCGTAAGTACCATTCGTAACTTAGAAACTTACGCAGTGCGTAAGTTTTTTTTGTGCAACTCCGGTAAGACACTACTTACGCACTGCGTAAGTTTCTAAGTTACGAATGGTACTTACGCACTGTTTCATGCAACCGGGCCCTGGTGGTACTATCAGCAATAAGGTAAAACCGTCTGACCCTGCGGAGGAGTGTGCACGTAAGTTGGAACTAAGCTTGAACTCGGCATGCAATTAACTGAAGCCAAGCTTCAAGTCTTTATGAGCAACAGTGTAGCTTACGATCTTGGGAATGCGTTGTTGATGGTCATATATCTCTCCTCGTCAGTCCTTGGCTTAAATCTGACGCAGGTGTTCTCCTGTATTATCGCCATAGCTTTCTGGACATACGGCTTTCCTTCTTCAGCTTGAATCAAGAAGTGACACAATGGTACCGCATTCGTTTACTTCCACGAGCTTGCTCGGAACAGGCTCTACAGCGTTCGTTTACACCGGAACTGCGTCATCGGGCCTTCCTCGGACCAGGCGCGACTAGCCCTACTCGCCGAGGTGGGCTTGTGTAACCTTCCCAGGATGCAAAGCAGGATGTCACTTCCGATCATGAGATGCACTCAGCCCTCGCATACATCAGTGTACATCGGCGTGCAAAAGTAATCGAACGCTGTCGTGTTAGACACGAGCAAAGTGTCATGGCGGATATGACAGCCAATCACAGCACATTTTTCTCGTGTCTAACCCGACAGCGTTCGATTACTGGCTGTTGTGCGCACGCTCAGCTTGTTCCTTCCGGGGCTTGCCCGAGGAAGGCCCGAGGAAGTAATCGAATGCGGTCTGGATTATACTGGCGGTTGTGCTCCACAAATGGAGTAGAATACGTTGAAAAATACATAGAAAATACTCCAGAGTCTCACTGCACAGAAAACGATCTGTTTTTAAATAGACAGATCGGTCAACAAGATATCTACAACTAAGGAATGATTGAGGGCAAACTTAGCAAGCGGAAGGGGCCTAAATCAACCCCAAAGGACTGTCGGCCCTAAAATACGCGCGCTAGTGACCGATTAACGTACTGATCGCGCTCAACATTGCTTTACTGCTAGCTCGGAGGCCAATGCGCTAACTAAAAGTGCAGATACCGAATACTCACGATAGGACGAATTATATTCATATGGCACAATTGCTCCGGGCCATATTTTTACCTCAAGGCCGTTTTCAAAACCAAGGGCACTTCGTTTTTTGCGTGACTCGAACTCCCTACGGAAAATGGCGAAGAGTAGTTGAAACTCAAATTGGAAAAATGTGGGTATGTATAAAGCCTAGTTTATACTTCGACGCACGACCATCGGCGTCCGACGCGCGATCAAAATCTGGACGCCGACCTAATGAAGTAGGCTTTTGTCGGCGTACAGATTTTGATCGTGCGTCGGACGCCGATGGTCTTGCGTCGAAGTATAAACTAGGCTTTAGGCTAAGTTCATACGAAAGCCCAGAAGGCTCATCCGAAATTCGAAATCCGAAATTTGAAATCCGAAATTCGAAATTCGAAATCCGAAATTTGAAATCCGAAATTCGAAATCCGAAATTTGAAATCCGAAATTCGAAATCCGAAATTTGAAAAATAAAAAAAATATCCTCCAAAGCTTCGTATTTATAAAGAAAGAGACTCCATTCAGGTTTATTCCCCAGAAATTCTAAGTCCATCAAAACAAACGCATGTGCTTATCTATTTTACCGCTCGAAATTCCACGGCTGACGTCATCATGGGTTCCCCAGAGCTATTTATAGCGGGCCACGTGCTTTTCTAAAAATAGTACATTGGCGCCATGACACCTCCTCGAAACACTCTTGATCCAGCCAGACCCATTTGTTACGCCAAATGTAATTGGCTGATTGCTTCGACGTCTACTAACGCCTTCGCTGATTGGTTAATTTCGGATTTCGAATTTCGGATTTCGAATTTCGGATTTCAAATTTCGGATTTTGAATTTCGGATTTCAAATTTCGGATTTCGAATTTCGGATTTCAAATTTCGGATTTCGAATTTCGGATTTCGAATTTCGGATTTCAAATTTCGGATTTTGAATTTCGGATTTCAAATTTCGGATTTCGAATTTCGGATTTCAAATTTCGGATTTCGAATTTCGGATGAGCCTTCTGGGCTTTCGTAAAGTTCATAAGGGGCGTTTAGACGACAGGCAAAAATCCACATGCGATACGATCGAATCAGATTGTGGTTCAAAACTCTTGCGTGTAAACGCTACTCAATGTGGTCATATGTTGATTTCAAATGAACAGGTCAAAATTATTTGAATAGTACATGTAGGGAAATCTATGTGTTTTATTAAGACCGCCACCACCTCACAAGGTGGCGGTCTTGATTGGTTAGTTTCACAGCGAATATGCAGAGAGGAACATGTAGTGATGGTTAATTAATGGAAATTCAAGAAATCTACTGTGAAAGAATTGGAGATTCCGTTTAAAATGTGCCACGTACCTGGTCGCTGGATCCCAACTGTCCTTTCCGTGCTCATCGATCATATTCTTAATTTTAGCAAGCTCGTCCTTATTTGGTTTTCTTCCCTTGAAGGCAAATGCACCTGTCGCCGAGGATGGATCACCTCCACTTTTGAAGATTTCCTCTTGTTCTTTGTCTAACTTAATGTCAAACTGGTACAGGTCGTCTGAAAAAAAAACGTTTTGGGGAACGTTTATGAAAAATTTGAAAGAAATGAGGGGTAACGAAGAGATGACACATTGGTTACTTACTGAATTAGTTCTTTGTTATTTGGGAGGTTTAGAAATCAAACGAGAAACGTTAACTTTATACCACAAGGTTATATTTTTCATACACATTGATCAGATTTTATATTCATTTTTGGTAAAAATAACGTTGTCGTTAACGTTTACGTGTATCATTTGATATCTAAACCTCCCTATATGTTGCTTACCTCCGTTATATTCTTCCATAGCTTTCATGACCGATGAATTACTCAGTGTCTCCACCAGGTTGTTTTCCCATTCGATTTCTGCATTCAGCTGTTCCAGCTCCCATTCATTAGCTAAATGTAGAGAGTTATAGGAAAGAAAAGGGAAAGTTTTGGTTCATAGCCGAGAATTGAGGAGATCGCTCCGTTAACGATTAACACTAACTTTCTGGCGTACATTTACAATGTAAAAAAATCGTTAACGTTTGTACCGATATTAGTGAGTTTAAGAAATAAAACGATAAACGTTAACTTTACGACAACGTAATTCTTTGTACCGAAAATGCAATATATAGCCTACATGTAATCTGGTGAACTCGCAGTGTGAAAAATAACGTTGTCGTAAAGTTAACGTTTATCATTCGATTTCTTAAATTCCCTATTGTTAAGATTTTTCTGTCAGGGCCGAAGCCATAGCATTATTGGCCCTGGTAAGTACGGAAGAGGCCATCACAAGCTACTCATGTTCCTCACTTGGATGAGGTCATTTTTGCCCTTGCCAAGGAACAAGGTACAAGGCACCACGGGTTATATTACTGTCCCAGGTGACGGACGTGAAGAGCCGGGAACGAAACCCATTATATGCCCGGTGTAATGTTTTTCACTGCCCCCCGTTGGAGTGCCTCCCAACAAAGATTGACGGAATAAGCCGAGACGTGACAATGGGGGAGGCACTGATCAACATATCTTTCTGTATACACAATAAAGCGGGCATTATCATACGGGGGCATTCTCATACATTACACCTGGCTGGATTCGAATCTGGGACCTGCCGTTGCCGTTCATAGGCTATCCATGCATGCTTTGTATTGTAACCATACATTCTCCAACACTGGGGCGAAAGGCAAAACTAGGGTGTTGGAGACAATGACAATGACAATTCTTTATTCTCTCCAACAAAATCCTTTAAAGCGGGTGATCCACTGTTGCGATTTTGGCTTGAGACGGGGTTGCGTTCCCTTCCGATTTCCTTG